>APFE031629679.1:40906-54167 GCA_000404065.3 Pinus taeda | reverse complement strand
ATCTTATTTATGAAACAATTTTTTTAAATTAATTGTCACACTTACTTCATAGAAAATTAATTACTAACTACCCACTCACTTAATAGTAAAAGTTTCGAAATTTACTAATATTTATAAATTTTGATATGAGTGAAAACATTTAATAAAATTCACAACTCACTTTAAATTATATTCATATTTTCAATTTACTAGTGTAATATTTTTCAAAATGCCACTACATTGGCTTATATCTCATTTCCTATATTTATTTTTGCTAAAATCAATGCCAAACCCACTTTAAATCTCATTTCCTATATTTATTTTTGCTAAAATCAATGCCAAACCCACTTTAAATCATATTCATATTGTCAATTACACTTTAAATCATATTCATATTTTCAATTTGTTAGTGCAATGTTTCGCAATTATTAAATATCTAGCTATATATCAACGCCCATATTTCAGTGCAAAGTCCAACTTCAAATAATAATTAGAAAAAAAAAAACAACATAACATCACCCATGGCGAGCAATATTTCCTACCCTTTAAGAGCATCACAAGACAGCCTTTATCGTTCTCCCAAATGCCAGATAAAACAACATAACATCACCCATGGCGAGCAATATTTGCTATGTTATAAGATATTGAATACACCTTTAAGAGCATCACAAGACGTCCTTTATCGTTCTCCCAAATGCCAGATAGCTTCTTGCTTTTAATACACGCCTCCATGCGCATACATTAATGGAGATGCATAAAATTCTGAGACACAACAGTCCTAGGAATTCCGCCCCCACCCCACCAGACGGTCGGAATGCTGGCATATACGATACAAGATATACAACGTATGTATTTTATGGCATACTTGTTTTGAATTTAAATTTTGAGTTTGAATTTGAAAACCCGCTCTCAAAATCTAAATTTTAATTTTCTATAACCGCCACTGCCTGAAGGGTGCAGCGAAAGACTGCCAGTCTGGGTCTTGCAACGAAGGCCGTCGGTCTGGTGGTGGTGGCGATCATGGCAGAGACGAAGGCGATGCCAAGGTCTAAAATCCCCAGCGGGGTGGCAGCATTGCTTTTGAGATGCAGAGGACTTCTCACGCATTGCGCTCACGGCTACAGTGTCGGATGGTAGCATTGTTTTATGAAGTGTGGGATGTTAGCATTGTGTTGTGAAGTGCTCGTGCTTACAAGTTAGAGTTACAGACAATTTGCCATCCTGTGTTGCGGGTCAGTCATTTATTTATTTACGGAGTTTATTCAAGGACCATTTTTCTTGGATAAATCAATGGCTAAGAAGGCAGCGGTGAGCATGAGGTCGATGGAAATTTCTCCGGAGAGGATAATATTATGTTCACAGACTCCGCAGAACTCTTGAGGAAAGCGGCTGGACACAATTGCGGAGGAACGCACTCTCACCAACGAGGAGCTCCTGGTTGACCTTCCGTCTGTGTTTTTTTTTAATAATCTCAGTAACCTGGAGGTCATGGACGGTAAAAATGGAACGATTACACAAAGAGAGCCTTTAACTTTTTTTTTTTATGGAATTCCGATCTTATGGTTTTAGCTTTGTAAATAACTCGAATCCAAGACAGATTTGTACAAAATATGTGGCCACTACCAGACAATTGCATTACAAATTTATTTATTGTTTAGAAAAATCTTCTACCGTACTGAAATATTTAATGAAATATTTAATTGGTAAATCATTTTGCAAAAATAATATTGACTCGAGAGATAATGCTCTGCCAGAAACCCAAATCCAAATCCACAATTCGCAATTGCATTACAAATTACAATATATTTATTGTTTCGAAAAATCCAGTTTCTAATCTTTTTCGCTGGAATAACTATCTTTTTCGCTGAAAAAAATAAAATTATTTTACGTAATGAAAATTTGAAATATTTTATTGGTAAATCATTTTGCAAAAATAATGTTGACTCGAGAGATAATGCTTTGCCGGAAACCCAAATTCAAACCCACAATTCTAAATTCAGTTCAGATGTAAAATAAAGTCGTTGAGTTTAAATATTAATTTACAAGAGGTTGGATATAATCTTAGGGTGACAGTGGCTAAATTGGATCATGAGCCTGGCTCAAATTATTCAGATATATTACTAATTTATTTGGGATTAAAATATCAAATTCAATTGAATTTGGCACAGTTTCAGTTATAATATTTCCCTGTTAAACCATCAAAGTTTTACACAATTTGAGTCATAACATTTTATTATTAAACAAATTCGCTTTCCAAAATTATTAGATAAAATAAATAAATAAATAAAATATTTTATTTTTAAAATGATTCAATTTGAGAAAAATATTTCACATATAACTTTGACTTATAATGAGGGAAAAACTTTGTATACAAAACAAATTAACATGGTATGGTATGGTCTATATATTCAAGCATCGTATCTCTATCGCTTCCATTTCTGAATGTTGATTTAATCATCGTATCTCTATCGCTTCCATTTCTGAATGTTGATATTGTGCAGTGAAACATACGGCCATGTTCAGGAATCTATGAGGTACAGTTCGGATCTATTTAGTCCAAACACTTCTAACATGAGCGAGCAAGTTTATGTTTGTGTTTTTTTCTCTCCATTTTTTAAAATTTGTGTTGTAAGTTTTAACTTTTATCATTTTCCAAAGCTAAGATCCAATTTTAATTTATTGTAAAAAAATTTGGATAAATATTTATAATTTTCTAAACAACGAATTTTTTAATAGATTTGATCTAATAGAAATACAAAAGATTATTTAAATTTTCATTAATATATAAATATATATACTTTTTATTTTATAACAAAATCAAGATAATTTTAATGAGTTAGAAAATTAAAGTTTTAGAAATTGAAATGAAATTTAAATGAAATGAAGTTTTACGGAAGGATAAGGGAGTGGCAATTGCATTGTAGATTGTGGAGTTAAGGCAAGACAGGAGAGTGTTAACTGCATTGTTGTGTGCGAAAGTTGGGAGATGAAGCACTAGAACAGGGAAGTGGAGACATCATCGACGACATCTACGGAGCGATCACAGGTATGTATCTTGGTCCTGCAACCCCATTGCAATGGCAACATGGTTTATTTTTGGCTAGAGGGCTCAAGAGAAACCTGGGGAGGGGAATTGGGGGACTTGTAGGGGGAAACGCCACAGACATTGTATAGTTATTGTCTGGTTATACGTCCTGGCTTTAAGACTCCTGAGTTTCGACCTGGCCAGTGGCTGTGAAGCCCCCCCAAGAGCTGCATGGTGAATTTGCATGATAATTGGGGTGGAACTGGTGAATCTATGCACTGGGAATGGGTAGGCTATAAGGAAAGCAGAGGAACAACACAGTTTGACTGGGCAGAGTGTCATAGGAAGGCTCACCTGTGCATGGGAACCCTTGCTTGGTCGAGAGAGGTGAATGTTAACCACTTTGGGTATGAGCGACAAGGGGAAGGGAATAGTGAGAAGCACGCCATGATATGCATACGAGCCTCGTCTCCTGAACACGCTATCTCCCAACCTGCGTATTGCTTGGAGAGTAGCTAGGCTAGGATAAAATTAAAGGATAACACTCGCAATGAGATTCAAAGCCATAAGTTAATTCCTCGCTCCTATGAACAGGTCGTGTACAAAGTGGAGATGGCTTGGCCTGCGAGAGGAAGAGGACGTGGCAGATGTGGGAAGGAGTCTGCAAGGGCCAAAGATTCGAGTACTTCGGAACAATGCAGAGGACAAAAATATGTTGAACACCTCATTATTGAAGCCATTGTGGCTTATAGGGAGGGAACAGATGTAGGCATCCGTAATTTGCTATAAGAATGGGAGGGGGAAATTTATGTAGCATAGTGAGACGAAGGAGGAACTAGAGAACTAGAAGACCTTAGTCCCGAACCCTAGGAATATAAGAGGCAAAACAACTCAGTTCAAGTAGACCCTTTATCTCTATTGGCTTATGAAAATCCTGATGGGGAAGGCCATGGAACAAATATCAGTGGGGATGGCAGTAACCCTCCAAGACATGTCCAACTACAAACATGATTTGAAGCGAATCCAATTCTTGCTCCATAAGCAGGACATTCGTCTGGATAAAATCCAAAGGCACATCCCATGCATCATCGAATTAAATGAGATGCCAGGTGAAACTGTGAAGGATCCGACACTGGTCGAATCGGCTTCGGAAGAGCATCGGCTTCGGAAGAGCAGCAAGAATAATTAGTTAATTTGGTTTCTTTTTGTTTTATTCGGGTAGCATTTACTTTACACTATGCATGCTTATGATAGATAGACATATAATGTCTTTCCATGACAATGAGACATATTTAGCTTGGTTAAAAGGAATGATACTTTATTATTTTTGGATGGATTATAATGAGGATAGGTGGCCAACAGACTTGGTTTCCCAGCGGCCAAGCTGAGGCCACCTATCTCACATAAGTGGTGTAAACTTGCTCTCTATAAACATAAAACAAAGGATCTTGCCAAGTTTAATAAAATAAAATATTATGATATCATCTTAATAATAAGGGAAACTAAGAAACCATATAAAGAGATTAGTAAAAAATAATTAAAAAATAATTCTTATTTTAACTATTATTTTATTATTTATTTTAAAAAACTATGTAGATAAATTAATATATAATAATATAATTACATATATATATATATATATATATATATATATATATAATATATATATATATTGCTTTAAAATTTCCAAACATTAAATAATACCATAATTTGAAAAAACAATCATCATAATTAAAAAAAAAAATTGGAAAAATGAAATTTCTAAAATCAATGTAAATTTAAATTTTTTTATTAAATGATATATTATATATATATATTATATATATATATATATAAAATATACATCAAAAAATTTCTTTAACATATCAAACAAAAAAATTATCATATTTGAAAAGCAATCATCATATTAAGAAAATGGAAAAAAAATAAAATTTCTAAAATCAAACTAGTATTTAAATTTATTTTATTAAATGATTTAGTTATATGTTAAATCATATATATATAATCAAATTTTTCTTTTAGATATCTAAACATAAACAATTATTATCATAATTTGAAAAAACAATCATCATAATTAAAAAAAAAATGAAATTTGTAAAATCAACTTAATATTTAAATTTACTTTATTCAACTATTTAGTTACTATGTTAGTTTTTTTTCTCTGTAAAAACTAATTCTATTAAGGTAAAACATGGTACAAAGAGACAAAAAGCCAAGAAGGCCAGAAAAAGGCAGTCGGAAAGGATAACCTATCCACCTCGGCCCCTAGAAGAGAAAAAGAGAAGAGAGCTGATCAAAGAGAGACAAGAGGAACAGAGAAGAAAGAGCAGAGCCGAAGATTCTACCCAGCATGGGTGGAATCATCTAATCGGCATTTTTTCCCTTTCTTATTGACAACTTTGACCCATTCAAGAGAGGAAGGTTGAGCTGGCCCGATGTGCAAGCTGGGCTGGGCAGACGGAGAAGTTTCCTTGTCTGAATCCGAAGGAGAGGATTCATGATTTCGTTTCTGTAAGATTGGCTGGATAGACGAGTCCATATGATCGGCCGTGGGCGGATCCTGTGCCAGTTTGGCATCCAAATCTTCCGCATTCTCCTCCTCATCATCCGAGCTGGAGTCAAAATCATTCATGGGGGGTGGGGTATGAGGCTTCCAACTCTTGGATTTCTGCTTAGGATTGGCTTTCTTCTTGTGGACTGGCACCGCGGGACAGGAGCTTTGGAGGTGCCCTGTGTTGTGGCAGTTTCGGCAGCGAAAGGCTGTGTTCTCATAATCCAGGACTTGAGTTCAGTGAAAGTCTCCAATTTTGAGATTGATTTGGTCCGGGAGTCCTTTACTCATATCTATTTCTACACAAATTCTGGCAAAGGTGTAGATGCCCTTTTCCCCTCTTGAGATATCTGTGTCTAGGTAGCGGCCTAGAGCATTACCGATCCCTTGGAAAACAGCAAAATGCCATAAATGCGCTGGGAGGTTAGGGAGTCTGACCCAGATGGGGAGCTTGGTGATGACTGCTGTAGCTGGATCGAAATCTGGGAACCAGGGGGTGAGAAATAAACCAACTGAGCCCCAGAACCAAGGACCTTCAGTTAGAGCTTTGTGGTAGTCTTCATCGAAGGCAAACAATACAATGAAGAAGCCCTTAGAGCACAACAAAACCTTGCAATTGTTGGTCTAGTTGGAGTGGAGCCATTGATAGAGGTCTGCTGTGCGCGGCCACAGCCCATTGAACCTGCAGATAATGGCATGCTCAGCATACGTTTCAGCTTGCTCATCCAGAGATGGGTGCTTTATTTCAATGGAGGGGGCTTCCTCCAGTTTATCCACCAAAAAAGGTTTGGAAGCCTGAACAGGTGGAGCAGTCTTTTCAGGCTTCTGAGCATGGACTGCATCTTTGTAAGAAAATGCTTTAGTTGAGGATGCATTTCCAGCAGCTCCTCCTCTCAGACGAAGGGTTAAAATTATGGTTGCATCTCTCTTAATGCTATAAAAAGAAAGGGGATAAAAGTCCTCAAGTTGTTTACCTTCATGAATAAGCCGTTGAGCCGCAGAGGGAATCCCCAGTTTGGTTTTCAGAGCATGCTTGAGATCTTGCACTAGATCTGTCAGGCTCACCCATTGCAGCAAAGTTTTCCCAGTAGTGAGCTTGATTTGGATCTGGAGCGATGATGAGGGCTCAGAGTGCCTCTGTCCCCTGCAGATCTGAGCAGCATGGACAAGCCGCAGGGGCTTAGGAGGGGACACAGAGAGAAACCCTCTGTTTATTATTTTGTCAGCATATTCCTCCCGAAAAAGCTTCCAGATGCACAAACTAGGCAGCGCCAGGGAGCTGAGGGGGTTCTGTAGGAGGCGTGCATAAGATCTGCATTTCTGTGTGGTTGAAGGAAGTGTCAATGGTGGCAAACGGCCTATCCTCGCCAATGATGTTTTCCCCAGAGCCCTCGCCAATAGATAATCAAAAAGGAGTTCTGCGAAAGCATTCTTCTCCAGTGCGTCGGCCTTCAGAAGGTGGGTGCAGAGATGCATATAAGTCTGGCAGAGCCTGGCCTCAGAGATGGCGGGAGTCTGGACGTTGAGAGGGCGGGAGTCTGGTCGCAAAGAGGACTGAAGACTGCCCACCTGAAGGCCCAGCGCAAGGCAGAAGAGAGCCAGGGGAGCTGAAGCTGTTGAATGGAACACCGACGGAGCACTGAGAAGGGAAAATGCCGTCCATCCGTGGCTGAAACAGACAGAGCCATCCGCCGCAAGAGATCTTGAAAACCAGAAAGCGGCCGAAGAGAGGGAGGCTGCAGCAGAGCTAGGGTTCATTTTCGCGACGTCCTGAGACAATACTTTTTTTCAGAATAAGGATTGATTATATTTTAGCTACTATGTTAGTTATATATATACATATATATTAAAAATTTTGCTTTTAAATGTCCAAACATTAAATAATTATCATAATTTGAAAAAACAATCATCGTAGTTACAAAAATAAAATGGAAAAAAATGACATTTCTAAAATCAATGTAGTATTTAAATTTACTTTATTAAATGATTTAGTCATTATGTTAATTCTAGTAAAAAAACTAGTTTTTGGGGGTTGGGATTAGCCTTTTTGGATAAGTGAATTTTTTTACTTATAATGGATGTTATAATTGGGATTGTGAATTAATTTCTTTAAAATTGATTTACATTCCCACTCTCTCTTTATCAGATTTGAACCTAAAACTTAGTGAATGGCTAAACCTCACTCAAATTAACTAGTTTACACTTCATAGCTTAATTTTTATTATTTTTAGGTCACTCATTTTTTTAATTTACTTTAAATGTGCTAGAACTTATGCTTTTGTGATCTATATTGATAATGAGATTGTCTTTATTAGAACCATCTAATGTGATTCATAACTTTTGTAGCCAGGATGAAACACATTAGATGACACATTGTATGATTTGAAATGTCAACCAAATCTTAATGCACAATCTCATTATTAATTTAAATATTTTTTTCTCAAAAATAACTATTGGCTAAGAATATGTATTTTTTCTTTTCCAAGATTATAAGTTTAAATTTTGGTATAGAGTAGAGTATATACACCTCCATAAACTTAATATTTAAATAATTACATTAAAAAAAAATGTTCACTATAACTTTAAAATTAGAATAATAATACTAGTAATATATAGTCCCAAGGGTTAGTTCAATTGGTTGAGTTTTCTAATGGGAGGTCATAGGTCAATTCTCCTCAACCCTCTTGAGCTAGACTCCCAATAGGATCATAAAATTGTAATAATGAAATTAAAAACTCATCTAGGCTCAACTTTTTCATTCATAGCACCAACTCTGTAACAAACGATGCAGACATGTTTTCTAGTACAAATGAAAAAGTTGAGCATGTATTTTGGAGGTGCATGTCTGCCATGATTGTCATCACCACGACCCGGCTGCCTTTTGTTGCACCCTCTAGAGAGCAGGACTGGCAACCTTTCGCTGCACCGTCTAGGCGGTGACAGTTATAGAAATTTTGAATTCATAACATACCCTACCGTATCATTATGCTTCCTTGAAAGCATATTCAGTTGGATAGGATTTCATAAAAGCTAACTGTTAAAGAAAATCTAGGAAAGATGGCATGATTCCCTATATATAACTCATGCCCCAATTTCATTGAGTTTATCTCATTTTTCTCTGACCTTCTCTTAGGCATTGGTGACTGTCTGGCTTGTCATGATTGAATGTCGGGAGTGCTCCCATTTTCTTTTCTTCTTCGTGTGGGTATGCATTTTTGTTCCTTCTTTTTTGTCCGAGTGTGCCCATTTTCTTTTCTTCTGTGTGTGAGTAGGCATGTTCGTTCCTTTTTTTGTGTGTGAGTATACCTATTTTAATTTAGTGATGTATGATGGTGCTTTCTTTGTTTATTTCTTTCTACTTTCAGATTATTTGATAACATATATAGAGACTGTGCAACGGCTAGAGTGAACATCACTTCTATGGAGTAATATTCATAAGGTAACCTGCAATTCCTTCTGAATATCTTCTTGCTGGATATTCTTGCTTGTATTGTTACAGTTCATAACATTTATGATATAAATTTGTTTTGTAGATTTAAAAATTTACAATAAAAAATACATAAGCTATTCTAACTATTTTTTCTAAGTAATTATAAAAGAGGGCTGAGAATTAGGTTAGTGTGTGATTTCTCTCCAAAATTAGTTATACTGAAACATAATTGCAAGACTCGTTGTTCCATTTTGGTTGTTTTTACAATCTTGAAATTTTGATTGATTGTAAACCGAGAAATTGCATTTTGGATATCCTCAAATAAAATTTATTCACCTAAATTGGAACTGGGTTTACGAACATTATACCTAATATGGGAGCAGGGCTTAGGAGGGTTATGCTTTTACACTTATTCATATTCTTCCAGAAGTCATTTCCTTTATTAAATCATGGAATCTGAAAGGGAAAGCAGGATTGGTAACCTTTCGCTGCACCCTCCATGGTTGTATGCTTGTTGTTAATAACACTTGTTAGTGCATCTCCTTCACTTGCGTATGAATGTATGCATGTCCATATGCTTCTATATTCATTATTTCTCAGTTGGATAGGATGATAGAGCTAAGAAGGCTAATTTTCATGTTGTTATAGAGTTGTTTGTTCATCTGTGTCTTTAGGAGAATCACTCTTAGAAGGAGCTATATTTTTGGTGACTTTCCTTGAGGTAATGATCATCATTTGTTCATAAGGATTTTCCCTTAGAGTTTAGTGGCCCTAAGGTGTGGTTACCGGACCTTAAAATCCTTTAGAATGCTCAAAATCCCTTGAAGAAAACTAGCCCTGGAATGCATTGTAATGCTAGAAAACAACAAAATTTGTAAGTCTTTAACCCATAGGCCAGAGGTTAGGACCTTGACCTAAGTCAGAGGTTGGGGGTTGGGGCAATGCAAAAACGAGTAGGAATAAGGCTCGAGCTGACTCGGCTAAGTCGGAGGTCAGAGTTCAAGATCCCAACCAATGTCGTGAGTCGGTGGTCAAGGTAGCATTAAAAAGGTAACTAGCAGGCAGATTTGTGGGCCAACCCCAACCAGGTTGGGAATCAGTGGTCGGTGTAACAACCCTATTAAAAAATCCATGTAAAAATTAATAAAGGAAAAATAAGACCTTGGTCATGGGACACATATTCCAAGCTAAATGTTTGGCAAAAACATGGTGACGAGGATCACTTGTGATTAATTAATGGCTATGGAAATTGGTAAAGGTAATGGCTAAGGCTTTGGAAAGACAAAATGGCATTTATTGGCATTTATTTATGAAAATAATGGAAATTAGGACAAAAGGAAGGTGAAAGGTCATGGATTTTGATCAGGTCAATGTTAAATCTCTCTCTCTATCCTCTCTATCATACTCTTGGATACTTATACTTTTCTTGGATAACTCTTCGAGGAGTGTGGCATACTTGAGATTTGGAGCAAGAAGGCAAAAAAAAGGAAGAAAAGCACAAGAGGACATTGGAATCAACAATTACATCAGATTTTTCTTTTAGGTACCGAATTTCATGCATGATTTGCTTGCTATTTTTGGCATGCATGACATATGCATGTGGTTATTTTGTTATGATCTATCATTTGCATGGAATATTTCCTTGACTGACAGTGGTTTTTCCTAGCCTTCCCATTTCCTGGATAGCCATGGTGTTGTGGGTTTTACTTTTGTTTTCTGTTTGGTTTTCTTTTGTGTTTGGTTGTGGGTTGAGTTATTAGTTCTTGGAAGCCCTGGTTGGATAGACACTCTGGAAGACCTATACCAACTTGGGTTGAGTTACTAGTCTTGGAAAATTTGGTTGGACAAACACTTTGGAAGCCCTTAGTGCATTGAGTTACTAGTCCTGAAAGCCTTGGTTGGAAAAACGTTCTAGAAGCCTGAGGGTAGCTGTGGGTTGACTAGAAGCCCTGGTTTGAACAAATGTTGTGGAGCCCTGGACAACTTGGGTAGAGACCAATTTGGTGATGGTTAGCGATGTACTATCATGAGGTGTAACCATTTGTTGAGGGTTGAGCTAGTTTTGCCTTTGGATGCCCTGGATGGTTTTGATTGATTTGTTTTATGAAATCCCCACATTCATGCTTGGAATATGGCATGGGGGTGACTAGCTGAAAGAAAGATTTGGTTTAGCCTAGTTTATGGTTGGGTGGTCGTGGAAGTCTCATACTTAGTCAACTTATGCAATCATCAATAAGAACTCTCTTTCTACTAGGTATTTTATGTGTAAATATACTTGTTTATATGTGGATTATATGGTTGTTATATCCTTGATATTTCTATTAGTTATATTGTGGTTATGAAAGAGTTTTATGACAATGAAAATGTATGGCTCTCATCATGTTTTGGTTAATCACTGAATGTACATTTAATATATGGTCTAATAGATGGTAATGCAATTATTGCAATGAGACATCAATGCTTCTTAGTGATTATCATATAAGTATGATACCCCTATGCTCAGATTTGTTATTTAAACCTGTAGAATACATATTTGTGACATGTTTGACAAAATGTTTGTCATGGATATTAGGGGTCCATTCAAGTTCTTGTTCAAGTATTTTCATTCATATCATTTTTTTGATGCTATTTTTCATTTCTGGAAGTTTCATGGAATTATGAGAAGTGGCTTGAGTCTCGGTCTTGAAAAAGTGGCACGAAAACCACCGTTGCTGGCATAGAACTACCTAAAAAATTCCCCAGGTCGCATGCATGCATTTCCATGGGAGTGACTGGAGGGTCCCAGTTGCATGCATGCCCATGTCAAGGGAACGAATGAGGTTTTAATGTGGCAAAGAGTTAGTTTGTCTTAGGGGTTGGTCACCTGGATAGGTTGGGTAGCTCCTCGGGGTCCTATTGCATGTGTAGGAGGTCAGGTTGTTCGTGTTCCATCGGTTCCACTTCCTTAACTGCTACATATGGAGGTGAGCGCCATTGGAATTATGCAACATTTGGATTTGGTTAGGTTACAGGGATTTTTCACCAAGGGCTGAAGAAGACTTTTGGTCTACAAATACGTGCGCAATGGATTTCTCAGCTCCTTAATCCACAAAAGCCATGGCGATGATGATGAGATTGAGAACAAGTTGCTGGACTGGAAAACGCGCTTTAGCATCGCGATGGGGACTCCCAGGGAAATTGTGTACTTGCATGAAGAGTGCAGGGACTACATCATTCACTGCAACATCAAGCCAAAAAGCATCCTTCTGGATTCCAATTTTTGCTCCAGAGTGGCCGACTTCGGGTTGGTGAAATTTATGGACAAAGAGTATAGTAAAGTGCTGACAACCATTAGAGGAACAAGAGGGTACTTAGCCCTATGGTGGCTCTTTGGCATACCAATCACTATAAAGGACGATGTATACAATTTCAACATGACATTGCTTGAAATAATTGTAGGGCAAAGAAACATAAACATGGACTCAGAATATAGCGATCCAGTGTACTTTCCAATGTGAGCTGCAACTCAAGTCAACGATGGAAACACCATGGAAGTGCTTGACAAAAAACTGATGAATGATGCAGATGCAAAGTAGGTGAAAATGGTTGTCATCGTTGGAGGATGGTACATCCAAGATGACGAAGATACGAAGCCATCAATGAGTCAAGCATTGCATATATTGAATTGTATATTAGACATGCCCCCTCTCCCATGAATTCCCCTCTTTACAAACCTTTGCCTTGAAACCTGATAGTCTTGTGCTTTTCTTATGGGATAAAGATACTTCTGCACATGCACAAAACAACAGTTGTGATCATCCCTTGAATACTCTATAGCATTTCAATGAGTATTCTCTCTTCATTTTCCTTTATATCTAAATATTTTCCGCAAGTTTAAAGTAGAATAGAATCATCCCAAGAGTGGTAGTTCACAATAAAAAAAACTTAAATAGATGAAAGAAAGACCTAGACTCACATTCCGGATAAAATGATTGCAACGTAGGATTCGCCTGCGGATATTTTCCATTATTGTTATACCTACTGTAGGAACACATTAAGTTTTTCCTTTGAATGGATATTAGTTTGTCTTTGAGCAAAAAATTATGACGCTTATCCATAGTTTAACATTAGGAATTCAATTTTTATTGTTTTTTTATTATTAATGAAATTTATTTATTTGTAAGGTGATTGGTTGAGGTCTTATTATGGGCTGTTTAGTAACTTCCATTTCTATTAGTTAATAATTTTTTGATTTTGCCTTTATTTCCTTTTTACTTAATTTTTTTCTTTTTTCTAT
>APFE031629679.1:28643-40019 GCA_000404065.3 Pinus taeda | reverse complement strand
CTTTGAGTCAGCTAGGGGGGAGACTGGTCTTGAAAGACAGTCTCAAGGATGGGTGGAAGACTAGCTGAAGAAAGCAGTGGTGATCAGAACCATAAATAGAGAAAACAAGAGCTCTACAGAAGGCTACTCAGGTATGCAACTCTAACTCAAAACCAAAGGAAATGATTTTCTTATTTTCTGTAGTTTTACAGCTCCTTCAACTAATGAGAATGGGTCATGAAAAGGGAGGTCGGGTAGGTTTCCACTTTAACTGTAATCTGGTGGAAGTAGCTATATGTTTTACTATAAGAAAATGTTGACCCGGCGACTCCATAGTTATCTGTCTCTGTTTAGGTAAATCTTCTCTTCTCTCAGATTTTCTTTAAAATAAAAAGGGTAATCATGCTTGGCGGTAGTATGTTTAGGGCTGTTTCAGGAAAGAGCCGAGGAAAGATTATAATTTAAATTAAATCCAAGAAATATAAAACCTTGGTAGAACTACGAAGGGCGGATAGCTGCCAGAGAACGCACTGAAAAATAAACAATAAAGGACTGTGTTATGCTTAGACAGACTTGAATTTAGGGGAACCAATAAATTATTTACAAATCAGTAAAAGTCCCGTGTAGTTGAAATCATGGATCTAGGAGGAAAGGGATGAATACTGCTACAGTCTCGGCATATAGGGGAAAGATAGATAGGTTATCATGGGGTATCTGCATTATCAGGTCTAACTTGACCGTGAAATTTTCCTGAAACAGTGAGGATAAGTGCAGTAGCCTTGAATGCCAGACAACCTCAAGACAAACTGGGATCTGTGGAACCATTTTCTCTATACATGTATTAAGATTCTATGGAATGCATGAATACAATCAACAAGTAAAAGAAATGATTCGTTTAGAAGTAGATAACAATGCAACCAAAAAGGGGTACTGTAGACGTAGGGTAAGGGTTTGAACTATTTTCAAAAACAGTAGTTCCCGAGGGCGGAGGGCTCGGTAGTAGAACCCTGCAGCCATAACCAACTGTGCAAGGAGGATAACCCTCCTGGCGGTGAAACCCTGTAGCTGGGGTTGGAGCACAAGCTCTCGAAAGAGGTATAGAAACCAAGGAATTGCCAGGTTATTTGACACTGGGTAGCAGACCCGCATTTGCAAAGGAAACAATAAAAGAAAGAAAAGAAACATACAGTAGGGTAATGTTAAACCTACGCAACAGGTATACAAACTGCCTCCATTAAACAAAGTTCGGGTGGGCCAAGAACACATAACCGACTCAAGGATTTGAAACTCTTTGTAATGCAAACAACCCATCGAAATTTGTAAACAAACATAACATATTGTGTATACCAGAACGAGTAAGGAATTCGGCTAATACATCACACCATTTCCTGAATGCATAATAGAGGACGCAAATCCGAAACTGGGTATATACATATAAACTAGCAAAGTTCTGAAAACAAATCTAAGCAGATAATGCTTTAAACCGTTGACCATAGAGCCATACCAAATGGCAGAATAATTAACCTGTACAAATTCGTAAAACCCTCATTGTCACCGAGGTGGATAACAGGAAAAAAAAACTACATAATTTCCGAGCAGAAATAAGCTCTCGCTTTATCTGTAATGTTAATTACAGCGTGCTCATGATTTCCCACATTTGGGGAAAAACCCATTAAAAGTGAAGAAATCAACCCTCTTCTAAAATGGTGGAATTCAGCTGTAGAACAGGCATCTCTTAGATGCAGAGAGTAAAAAAACATGCCTTAAGAGTTCCCACTGACTAAGGAAAGCTCTTCCCCGTAATTGGAAAACTCCGCTGCTGTGGATATGTAGACACCCTTCCTAAGCGGGTCGAGCCGGCTCCAAAATCTTTCATCCTGCGTTGCAACTGATTCACAAGAATAAAAAAAAACTGATTAGGTCACTTGGCAGGGTTTTGAACGTCTTCAGTCACAATGAACAAGGAAAAACGAAAGAACAGAAAACCAGTTGGAAGGGAATCAATATAGTTTACTTGTAAATGTTTTGGCCCACTGCCAGGCCATGAAATGGGACCCGTGCTGAGTTACGAAACAACACTGTAGAAAACAATAGCCGCATCAGGGTAAACCTCACGAGAGAAAATTCCAGAACAAATGAGAACCATCTCTTCACAGCGGGAGATGAGGAAAGGCCTGGGATAGTTGCCACTGTTGGATCGTAATGGAGTATACAGCACCGTCGATCTTGGTGAGGATCCTGAGTGGGGCTGGTGTGGCCGGACAGTCCACCAGGCCATGTATACAGTAGCACAGGTGGCAATTAAACATGTAAGCGGCCTCATATCAAATTAAACATGAAAACTAGTAGTGTAGCTCATCACTGAAAACCCATCCATCTCCCTGGGAGTTAAATGCGCTATTAAATGAACCATACAGCTTTAGGGGATGTAGTTCCTAGAGTTGCGGTAGGATCAAATCTAATGTACGACAGGCCCGCTGTGTGAAAAGTAGTAACATCATTTAATTAGGTAATGATAAAAAATAAAAAAAAAATTGACGGAGACATTACAAGTGGTATCAGAGCCCAGATTGCAAAACTGTGGCCTTTGGGCATTGGAAAGAAAAAAAAAACAGTCAACAGACTGTATATTTCAATTTATTTTATCTCTAATGAGTAAAAAGGAACAACTAATGTGGTAACCTTCTGTTGTTGCTTGTTTTGTAGTAAGCACAGGGAAATAGAGGATTGGCAACATGAGGAGAACAGACAATGCGTCACATAGGTTTGTGGCGGGTCAGGGACCTGCAGTGGGTCCTGGAAGCAATCCAGAATTATGGGTACAGCTGGGTGAGGAAGCGCGCAATACCAATTAGGTTATTTTGGAGACAGTGCAAGAGCTGAAAAATGAAATGGCCCGATTACGGTAAGATAATGCCAGGTTAACTATGGATCAGGAAAGTATCATTAAAAGCTTATATGATAGACAAAATCAGCAACCACCAAATTCCAGTGTTGAGCAACAAAGAATGTTAGGAGAACAGAATCCCCACAAAGAGCCCGAAGAATCAGAGGGTAGGGAGGAGGAACGCTCGGATAATGCCTCCGAGTAGCAGACGTCCAAAAGGCAACGGATAGAGTTGCAAGGGGAATTCCGTAAAATCAAGCCAGCGCACTTTGATGGAGAACAAAAGGAAGAAGTGGAGGCCTGGTTGATCAATATGAACAAATACTTCCAGTTGTATGAGTACGATCACAACCTCAAGGCACGGTTGGCCATTTTCTAATTACAGGGAAAGGCCACCCTGTGGTGGGAGGAAGTTAAGATGGTAAAAGGAGTAAGCAAACATAATATCACCTGGGAGAAATTTCAAAGATATTTTAAGGAAAGGTACCTGATCAAACGCTTCTACGACGAGAAGGCTAGAGAATTCCATGACCTGCGTTTGGGGTAGAAAACTATAGACGAATTTATTACTCGTTTTACTTCCTTACTCCGTTACGTGCCCTATATACGAGAAGAGAAAGCAAAAGTGTAAAGATTTGTCAGTAGTCTCCCTGCAAGTATGAGGGAGAGAATTGAATTTGACAACCCAAAGACAATGGACGAGGCTATACGCAAGGCTATAATTTGCTACCAGCAGAGTAAGCAGAAGGGGGATAATCTAAGTAAGAAATGGGTCGATAAGAGGAGCAGCAAGCTGGCTGGAAGTACTAAAGGTAATCGTAGTGGAGGTAACAAAGGATTTGCCAAAGGGCAAAACAACAGAAACTCACAAAAGAATACCCTCGGGTTAAAGCCCCCTAATGAGTCCAGGATCAATGAAAAAACCAGGAGGGTAGACAACGAAGGGACAACAAGGCCCCCAGTGCAATGTTGGGGCTGTGGTGGTCCCCATTATGTGAAAAATTGTCCTTAGCGAAAGGGAGCAGAATAGGTTTCCCAGGTTTATGAAGCGTCTACAGTCGGTGATGTAGGACGGAGTCTACCAAAGATTAATGCCGTGTTGGAAGACCGCTAGGCGGAGTACCAGCCGACCATGGTGGAATTTGAAGGTAAACTCTTATACTTTGCTATAATTATTCTAATTGACCCTGGTGCAACTTTAAGTTATATTAGTCCTAGAATCATGGAGCAATGTAAGTTGCAACTAGTTAAGTTTAGGGACCCTTGGTTAGTTCAGTTGGCAACGGGAGAAAAAAGACGAGTAATGGCTAAGGTCAAAAACTGCCCTTTAAAGATAGCAGGATAGTCTGTTACAATAGATTTAAACGTGCTTCCCCTTGGCTCATATGACGTATTGATTGGTATGGACTGGTTAGAAAAACACTAGTCCATAATTAATTACAAAACCAAGACTATCAGTTATAAGGATGAACTTGGAATAAAACAAGAGATGTAGGGGATTAAGCGGCCAATACAGATTTGGCCAAATGCATCAGAAAAGGATGTCAGATTTATGCCATCCAAGTGGGGTATGACAATTCAAAAAATAAAACAGTCACATTGGAGAATATTCCTGTGATACAAGAATTTTCCGATGTGTTTTCGGAAGAGGTTCCTAGGCTGCCACCCAAAAGAGACATAGATTTTACCATTGAATTGGTACCAGGGGTAGCCCCGGTCTCTCGAGCACCCTACAGAATGAGCGTAACAGAGTTGATAGAGCTGAAGATGCAATTACAAGACATGTTGGACAAAAAGTACATTCACCCCAGTGTGTCCCCTTGGGGAGCTCCGGTATTATTCATTAAGAAAAAGGATGGGACTCTCCGCATGTGTATGGATTACCGTTAGTTAAACAAATTGACAATTAAAAACAAGTACCCACTACCCTGCATTAATGAACTGTTTGACCAGGTAAGAGGGTCAACAGTTCTCTCAAAGATTGATTTGCAGTCTGGGTATCACCAAATCCGGATCAGAGAGGAAGACATAGCTAAGACAGCTTTTAGAACTCGGTACGACCACTATGAGTTTGTGGTGTTACCCTTCAGACTGACCAACGCTCCTGCCACCTTTATGTTCCTGATGAATAATGAGTTTGATCGATATTTGGATAAATTTGTGTTGATCTTTATTGACGATATATTGATTTACTCCCGGACTATGGAGAAGCATCAGGAGCATCTCACGTTGGTATTGCAAATCCTCCGAGAGCACCAGTTGTACGCTAAGTTCAGTAAATGTGAATTTTTCAAGGAGCAGATACAGTACTTCGGCCATATCATCACTAAGGATGGAATCGTTGTGGATCCTAAAATGATAAGGACCATTATGGAATGTCCAGTACCCAAAGATGTGGCGGACATCCGATCATTCATGGGATTGGCAAGCTATTATAGACGGTTTGTAGAGGGATTTTCAAAAGTGGCTTACCCAATCACATCCTTGCATAAAAAGAGAAGAACTTCCAGGTGGACCCCTGAGTGTCAAAGAAGTTTTGAAAAACTCAAATATTTACTCACCTCAGCACCCATTCTAAGTATAGCCAATCCCAGCAAAGATTACGTAGTGTGTATTGACGCAAGCAAAGAAGGATTGGGAGGTTTGCTAATGCAGGAAGGAAAAGTAATAGCATACGAATCAAGGAAGTTAAAAGAGCATGAGTAGAAATATTCTGCTTACGATCTAGAGTTGGCAACTGTGATTCACGCCCTAAAAATATGGCGACATTACCTTGTGGGAAGAAAATTTCTGTTAATGACAGACCACCACAGCTTGACCAATTATTTTATCCAGCCCACATTAAATGCCAGGAAAGCATGGTGGGTGGATTTCTTAAGCGGCTTTGATTTTGAGATCAAGCATCTAAAAGGGAAGGAGAACCGGGTGTCAGATGCTTTGAGTCAAAAATTGCAATGTCTGTACGAGATTTCTTGCAGTGAAAGGAAAATCCCCTTCGGGGAAATGATAAAATAGGCAGCTGAACAAGATGTTGTATATCAACAAATAAAATAGCAAGTCCAGATACCAAACAACAAGGAAAAATAGTCGGATCATGCCTTGGATGAAGGTGGGATATTGTATTATAAAGGAAGGTTGTATGTACCCAACCAGAACAATATCAAAAATTTGATATTGGATGAGTATCATAGGAGTCATTATGCTGGACACCCAGGATATCAAAAGATGATCACAAAAATCTGAAAAGAATACTATTGGTTGGGCATGAAGAAAGATGTGGTTGGGTACTTGGCTCGATGTCTTGAATGTTAGAAAATTAAAGCAGAACACCAGCATCCTGCATGCTTATTACAACTGTTACCTGTTCCGGAATGGAAGTGGGAAACCATCTCCATGGACTTTATCACCTGTTTGCCTAAGCCAAAGAAAAATAATGACTCCATCATGGTGGTGGTGGACAAGCTAAGTAAGTCAGCACATTTTATACCGGTGCAATCTACATATAGAGCTATGCAGATTGCTCATGTGTTCATGCAAAATATATTTAAGCTGCATGGGTTACCAAGAACGATAATTTCTAATCATGATGTGAAATTCACATCAGTCTTCTGGAAAACATTGTTTGAAGAATTGGGGACTCAGCTGAACTTTAACACAGCTTATCACCCTCAGACTGACGGGCAAACTGAATGGGTGAATCAGGTGGTGGAAGATATGTTAAGGGTGTATGTGATGTAGCAACCAACTAAGTGGGAGGACTATCTTCACTTGGTTGAGTTTGCATACAATAATGGCTACCACGCATCATTGCAGATGAGCCCTTTTGAGATGTTGTATGGATGGAAGTGCCGTACCCCCTCAAGCTGGAGTGGATCGGAAGATAGATTGATGTTAGCTCCTCAAATGCTCAAGGAGATGGAGGAATTGGTTAAAAAAGTGCGTTCCAACCTGAAGGCAGCTCAGAATAGGCAAAAGAACTTCTCTGACTGGAAATGGAGGTTTAAGGAGTATCAGGTTGGTGACCATGTGCATGTGAGGATTTGAGCAAGGAAGAACACTTTACAGTGGAGTGGGTGCGCTAAGTTGGCACCTCGATATTGTGGACCCTTCAAAATCTTAGCCAGGGTTGGGTCGGTGGCGTACCATCTCGCTCTGCCTAGTCACATATGAGTCCACAATGTCTTTCATGTTTCTGTATTAAAGAAATATGTTTATGATCCTAAACATGTGATTAATTGGCAGGATATTCAGGTAAGAATTTTCTTCGGTAAATCAATCAAAATGTTTTCTCTTAAAGGAAAATTGACTCAGGGTGTTGCATATTGCATGTAGAACCAGAAGGAGAAATCCGAGTCGAACCGCTGAGCATTCTAGACCGGAGAGAAGTCACGCTGCAGAAGCGGGATATTACCCAAGTTAAAGTGCAGTGGTAGCACTTTGGGCCTGATGAGGCCACTTGGGAAGACGAGGAACTCATGAAACAGGCTTACCCAGGGTTGTTTATGATTGAAAGACATCGGGACAATGTCTAATTTCAGGAGGGGCAGATGTCATATCCCCAGATTATTGTAAATATTTTTATTTACCTCAGTTAAAAGGACACAAATAAAGGGATGGTGATTTTTATCTGTTGCATGAATTAATTAACATTTTTTTTTTTTTTTCCTAGTAACAAGAACGTTATGTAACTTCTGAAGAGAGAAGTTATCATAATTAAAAAAATATAATAAAGAAACTGTTGCAAAAGCCCTAACCACTTTTCCCCTCCCTAACCGTGGAATGGATTCCAGGAAAAGGGGGGAAGGGGGAAAAAGAGGACACTGTGTTGTAGAGGACAGGCAGTGGGGAAATAGGTTGACTTACAACATTTGGTGATGATCCGATGGTGATGATCCGATCGTAGGCAACCTGCAAAGACTGTAGTCTTTGAGTCAGCTAGGGGGGAGACTGGTCTTGAAAGACAGTCTCAAGGATGGGTGGAAGACTAGTTGCAGAAAGCAGTGGGGATCAAAACCATAAACAGAGAAAAGAAGAGCTCTACAGAAGGCTACTCAGGTATGCGACTCTAACTCAAAACTAAAGGAAAAGATTTTCTTATTTTATGTAGTTTTACAGCTCCAACTAATGAGAAGGGGTCATCAGTAGGGAGGTCGGGTAGGTTTCCACTTTAACTGTAATCTGGTGGAAGTAGCTATATGTTTTCCTATAGGAAAATGTCGACCCGGAGACTCCATAGTTATCTGTCTCTGTTTAGGTAAATCTTCTCTTCTCTATTTTCTTTTAAATAAAAAGGGTAATCATGCTTGGCGGTAGTATGTTTAGGGCTGTTCCAGGAAAGAGCCGAGGAAAGATTATAATTTAAATTAAATCCAAGAAATATAAAACCTTGGTAGAACTACGAAGGGTGGATAGCTGCCAGAGAATGCACTGAAAATTAAACAATAAAGGACTGTGCTATGCTTAGACATACTTGAATTTAGGGGAACCAATAAATTATTTACAAATCAGCAAAAGTCCCGTGTAGTTGAAATCATGGATCTAGGAGGAAAGGGATGAAGACTGCTACAGTCTTGGCATACAGGGGAAATATAGATAGGCTATCGTGGGGTATCTGCATTATCAGGGCTAACTTGACCGTGAAATTTTCCTGGAAATAGTGAGGATAAGTGCAGTAGCCATGAATGCCAGACAACCTCAAGACAAACCGGGATCTGTGGAACCACTTTCTCTATACATGTATTAAGATTCTATGGAATTCATGAATATAGCCAACAAGAAAAAGAAATGATTCGTTTAGAAGTAGATAACAATGTAACCAAAAAGGGGTAGTGTAGACCTAGGGTAAGGGTTCGAACTATTTTCAAAACCAGTAGTTCCCGAGGGCGAAGGGCTCGGTAGTAGAACTCTGCAGCCATAACCAACCGTGCAAGGAGGATAACCCTCCTGGCAGTGAAACCCTATAGTTGGGGTTGGAGCACAAGCTCTCGAAAGAGGTATAGAAACCAAGGAAGTGCCAGGTTATTTGACACTGGGTAGTAGACTCGCATTTGCAAAGGAAACAATAAAAGAAAGAAACGAAACCTACTGTAGGGTAATGTTAAACCTATGCAACAAGTATACAAACTGCCTCCATTAAACAAAGTTCGGGTGGGCCGAGAAGACATAACTGACTCGAGGATTTGAAACTCTTTGTAACGCAAATAACCCATCGAAATTTGTAAAAAAACATAACATACTATGTATACCAGAACGAGCAAGGAATTTGGGTAATACATCACACCATTTCCTGAATGCATAATAGAGGACGCGAATCCGAAACTGGGTATATAGATATAAACTAGCAAAGTTCTAAAAACAAATCTAAGCAGATAATGCTTTAAACCGTTGACCATAGAGCCATACCAAATGGCAGAATAATTGACCTGTACAAATTCGTAAAACCCTCATTGTCACCGAGGTGGATAAGAGGAAAAAAAAAACTACATAATTTCCGAGCAGAAATAAGCTCTCGCTTTATCTGTAATGTTAATTACATCGTGCTCATGATTGCCCACATTTGGGGAAAAACCCATTAAAAGTGAAGAAATCAACCCTCTTCTAAAATGGTGGAATTCGGCTGTAGAACAGGCATCTCTTAGATGCAGAGAGTAAAAAAACATGCCTTAAGGGTTCCCACCGACTAAGGAAAGATCTTACCCGTAATTGGAAAACTCCGCTGCTGTGGATATGTAGACACCCTTCCCCAAGCGGGTTGAGCCAGCTCCAAAATCTTTCATCCTGCATTGCAATTCATTCACAAGAATAAAAAAAACTAATTAGGGCACCTGGCAGGGTTTTGAATGCCTTCAGTCACAATGAACAAGGAAAAATGAAAGAACGGAAAACTAGTTGGAAGGGAATCAATATAGTTTACCTATAAATGTTTTGTCCCACTGCCAGGCCATGAAATGGGACCCGTGCTGAGTTACCGAACAACACTGTAGAAAACAATGGCCGCATCAGGGTAAACCTCGCGAGAGAAAATGCCAGAACAATCTCTTCACAAAGGGAGATGAGGAAAGACCTCGAATAGTCGCCACCGTTGGATCGTAATGGAGTATACAGCACCGTCGATCTGGGTGAGGATCCTGAGCGGGCCTGGTGTGGCTGGATGGTCCACCAGGCCATGTATATAGTAGCACAGGTGGCAATTAAACACGTAAGCGGCCTCATATCAAATTAAACATGAAAACTAGCAGTGTAGCTAAGAACCCAAAACCCATCTCCCTGGGAGTTAAATGTGCTATTAAAATGAACCATATAGCTGTAGGAGATGTAATTCCTAGAGTTGTAGTAGGATCAAATCTAATGTACGATAGGCCAGCTGGGTGAAAAGCAGTGACATCATTTAATTCGATAATTAAAAAAAATAAAAATTGACAGAGACCATTTTTTTTTCTAAGTAAGCTTAAATCTATTAAGGAAACATATGGTACAGAGAGTTATAGGCATCAGAGTGATGCCATATAGTCAGTAAAATATCAAAAATTGAGCCGCCCACAAGGGGAACCGACCCTAGAAGCATTTGAACGTTGCCTCGCAAGAGGAAACTAGCGTTGAGTTGACAACAGTAATCCAAAAGACTGAGCCACCCACCAGGGGAAACCGACTCGTACATAGATCAAGAACTAATTTAACTACAGAGTTCAGGTTGGACACACTTAGATACATAGGCGACAGAACTAGCATAAAGCACAAAAGACTAGTCATGAAGGCGAGAAAAAGCAGAGGCGCTAGATTCTATAGTCACCCGAGGGCGATTCCTCTTCAATTCTGCACCACCAACCTTCCTTGTCATCAAGATCTAGATCAGGAACCGCTTGAGAAGCGTCATCCATCGCTACACGGTCGCCTGCAGTCGTCCTAGTGTTCTAGAGCTGGCCAAAGCTGCTGCCCTTAGGAGCTGGATCTGGAATCCTCTGAGGAGCACCCTACCCCACTTCACACTTGCCGACAGTCATCCCAGAGTTTTGGAGCGGGCCAGAGTTGCTGTCATCGGCTTGGCAAGAGGGATTGTTATCTACGGGCAAAGGAGTAGGCAGGACAAAAGGGGAGGACTGCAGGTTGAAAGGGTGCGCGGAGGACGGGGGAGAGGCGACGAAAGCAAGCCGAGGGTCAATGTACTGGAGAGAGGGGAGGGAATCAATCCGCGGGGAGGAAGGGAGGTGATGAGCTTGCCCACTTCCACGAATATAACGGTGAACACAATCACAGTGATTGCGAGCCTGGGGCGAGGTGGAGGAAGGGGAAGGGGAGGGAGTAGGCCTAGAGCCTCCCCTGCAGCCTCTCATGCGGTGCTTCAACCTAGGCATTGCAGCACAAAATTCGTGATCGTCGGCAGAGAAGGGAGGGGGACCCAACAAAGGAAGATGGGGGCGAAAGCCGAACATCGCAGGGAAGAATTGAGTACAAAACTAGCTATGCGAGTGGTGATATCCAGGGATGAAACTAATGCAGGAGGCCAGCGGGCA
>APFE031629679.1:0-26926 GCA_000404065.3 Pinus taeda | reverse complement strand
ATCATAATATACAATTTGTCCTTTTTCAAAAGAAAAATAACTAACCACATAAAAATAGGATAGAAGAAATTTGTTGTTGTAATCATCATACTTTTCTCATCAAGAATCAAGTTCACTAACCTTTATCTTGAGAACATGAGATTAACCTACATTCTAGATTAACCTACATTCTAGAGAATGGTAAGGGTTTGGAAGCTTATTAATATGTATGAATTTTTGTGAAACATAAACCTAATATATTATTAGAGCCTTGGCCAAACTTGATTTTCCAATTTACTTTTAATAAATAGTGTTGGAGTAATTATCACACTCACCTTGTAAAGAATCAATTACTAACCCCAGTCAAGGCAATAGTAAAGCTTTAGAAGTTTACTAATATTTATAAATTTTTAATATAACTAAAAACATTCAATAAAATAAACTCACTTTAAAGTTTAAACCATATTCATATTTTCAATTTACTTTTGCAATATTTTTCAAATTCCAAAAATCTAATTATATCTCATTTCCTATATTTATTTATCCTAAAATCTATATCAAACCACTTTAAATCATATTATTTTGTTAATTACACTTAAAATCATATTCATATTTGCCATTTGAAAATGCAATATTTCTCCATTACTAAATATATGTAGTTATATCTCAACTCCTATGTTTATATTGCATAAAATCAATGCCAATTAGTAAATATCTAGTTATATACTAAATATCTATTTATATCTCAACTCCTATGTTTATCTTGCATAAAATCAAGGCCAGTTAGAAATTATCTGGTCATATATGAACTCCTATGTTTATCTTGCATAAAATCAAGGCCAATGTCCAACTATTGAAGCAGTAAGAGAGAATAATATGTTTATCTTGCATAAAATCAATGCCAATGTCCAACTATTGGAGCAGTGGGATAGAATAAAATATGATTACATTGAAACGAGTAAATAAATCTTGAAAAGAAAAATAATCAATCAACACATATGCATTAATCATCAACTAACACTTAATCACTATGCTTCCTGCTCATACGGTGTCATGTCTCCATATAATACCAAAAAAAAATAAAAAATTAAAAAAATTAAATTAAATAACATTCTCATGGCATTATCCATATAAAATCATTGCATAACACACATAATTACATTCTATTACCATATATAATTATTGTCCCGCTACAAATTCATTAACGCAACATTGAATTGCTATGTACATGCTTTTTAGATTTTTTGATTAAACTACGGTCATTACATTCAATTGACCCAATTCCTTTGTCCTCCCAAGCTTTGGTTGGATCAGATCTTGGGATTCTCTCCAACTTCTCACCAGTTGTCCTCCCTTCCTCGAATACTACGCTTCATCAATGGCTATGTGCACCATATTGCATCCAACGATAGCAACGTGTTCTGATAACCCTGCTTGCTCTCTGGTGAGGGTTTTATTGTTTAGCTAGCATTCCTGTGTGTGGTTTGGTTCTCTAGTGACCGGCTGAACTCCATGGCTTTGTTGTAGGCTGCCCGGTGCTAGGCTTATGTGGTCAAAGGATGGTTCAATGTCTCTGCCTCTCCAACAGCTTTCTCCCATCGCACGGCTTGACAGGTAAAACCCTTGTTCGAACCTTTTTTTAATCTTATGAATGGTTATTTAGCTTTGAGGTTAAGAGGGTAACTTCTTCTCTTGTTTTGTTTGCCTCGTTCCAGATCCCTCTGGAGGCCCTTTGGTGCTCAACTGGTCTTACATGGCGCTTCATTTGGAGCTCTATCATGGCATGCGTTCTGGACAAAACTGTTCTTCGGGTATGTGAAGGAAAATATTATTTTCTACTGTAGCCTATGAACGATAGAATGTAAATGGAGTTGGCTAAAGATTTTTTGTTAAGTGTTGGCTCTTTCTGAGCATTCATTGCTGAATTTCGAGCCTAGTCTTACAGTGCTAAAAATTTCAATGAATTTTGCTCTGTTAAGTTATTTAGTTTGTGGAGTAACTCCGCCCTTATGGCATTCCTCCATTGATGTTTATGTATATTTGTTTTAGAAGCGACGAGGGTTTTCTTCAGGGTCCTAGTCAAGTTATTTTCTCTATAAACCCTCTTGGGTTTACATGATGGAGTTCCTATACCCTAATTGCACTGGTTATTTACCTCTTATTAGCTAGAACTAAATGATATATATTTTGTATGTCTCATTATTAAATATAGCTCGGAATTCTGGTTTTCCATTCTACTTTTACAGATAATGAATTTTTTTCCCTCTAATTTTCTTTAGATTTTCCAGTGGGGGCATTGTATTAATTTTGACCTTAAATGAACTTGTTTAATGTAAAAGAGTCTTGTTGTCCACTAGCTTACTCTGTTCCGAAGGAAAAGGTATTCATAATTTATGTAAATCTATCATTTGTTTCTTGTAATTTGTTCTTATTGAGATTCTTTGGCAAATATAAGTTTTGTTTTTGTGCACAGTCATCTTAGGGTCTGTACTGGGCCCTAGATCCATCGTGCAGGCAGATACTGACTGCGAAGAGAGCGATTTTCAATTCATATTATAGCGTTGTTGTTTTTATTGGCATGGGTATTCACCCTGAGGGTTTCAATCCCTTAGTCTACGACACATAAGTCTATTATATTATTATGTGTTTTCTAAATACAACAATCCACTTTGTACCTTTCACGTAAGCATTTATAGTTATGTTTTATTTATTCATTTTCTTTGCTGCCTAACACAGGGTTTAATGCTACGATGCCCAACCACTAAATGATTGTTCTGTTTGATGAATGTTTTCCAATTTAGGAATAAATTTGTTTTAGTTGCATGATTATATTTACTTATTCACTTTTGTTTCAGCGATCTTCTAATTATAAATCGATTTTCCATTGAATTGTAATTGTATAAAGGTTTCCCTTTTTTCCTTTAAAAGTAAAGAATACCTCTCTCAATCTCTCACTTACTGTTTTTCTTCTCACGCTAAAAATTGTATTGTTTCTTCTTTACTATCTATAGAATCTTGTTTTGATTCCTTCTAATATAAATATAATTAAAAGCACAGTTCTTATTAGTTCCCATCGGCTATATAGCCATTGGGTTCATGTGTTTAATAATTCTCAACTTCTAATTTTTATCTATATTATTCCTCAGCCAAAATAAACATGGAAATTTAAATACTTACTTGTTTCCAGTCTCTACTACAGTCAGCTGTTATAGTCACAACTATGATTTATTCGCTTTAACCTCCCAACCATGAGACTTTCCTTCAGTTCCAAGCCTCCCCCTGAGTTGTTTCTCACAAGAAAGATGCTTTATTGCAAGACTTAAAGTCACAACATCCCCAGCTATCTGGTCACTACCAGACTCAGCCCTTAATTTGTCTGACCTTTCAGAATAGTAGACATTCCCTTCATTCTCCTTATGTTCTCTCAGGTACTCAACATTATGCTCTTGATCTCCTCTTAGAGAATTCATAATCACGGAAGTAGTTAGGGTTAGGTAACTACCTATCCCAACTTTCTTGATATGAAAGAGTTATAGTATATTTTAACACCATATTTGTTTCATTCAAAATTATAAAAGTTTAAATACATAAATAATAATAATAAGATTTCGTTTTTTTTTACTGTAGTAAAATAAAATAATTACAATTTTCTAGGGACATTACATCTCGCCCCCAAAATCAAACACAGTCCCTATGTTTTTCTGCTACAAACAGACCAGACAAGTTTCCCTCATAACCCTCTCATCCTCCCAGGTGGCCTCATCCAGTCCAAAGTGCTTCCATTGCACCTTAACCTGGGTGATAACTCGTTTCTGTAGCACTACTTCTCTTCGATTGAGTATAACCAGAGGTTCAACCAAGAACTCGCCTTCTGATTCGACCTACAAAAGAAACTTTTAGTCAATCTCTTTTAATATTAGAACTTTACGTTTAACAAATTTGTTAAGACTATTTTACCTGTATGTCTTGCCAATTGATTATATGTTTAGGATCATAAACATATTTTTTTAACACAGAAACATGGAACACATTGTGCATACCAATGTGGCTGGGTAAGGTGAGTTGGTAAGCTACTGGTCCGACTCGTGCCAAGATCTAAAAAGGGCCACAAAATCGGGGTGCCAATTTAGCACATCTGCTCCACTGTAATGTACTTTTCTTGGCTCATACCCATACATAGACGTGATCTCCAATTTGAAATTCACGAAAATTCCTTGTTTTGTCAGCAAAATTCTTTTGTCGATCTTGAGCGACTTTTAAATTGGAATGAACTTTCTTGACCATTTCCTACATTTCTTTTAACATCTCGAGTCCCAACATCAAATTATCTTCCAGTCCTCCCCAACTTGAAGGTGTTTGGCACTTATGCCCATATAAAACTTCAAAAGGGCTCATTTCTAATTATGTATGATAGCCATTATTATAAGCAAATTCTACCAAATGAAGGTAATCCTCGCATTTGGAGGGATATTGCATTACATAAGTTTGTAACATGTCCTCCACTACCTGATTCACTTGCTTGGTCTATCCATCCGTTTGAGGGTTGTAAGAAGTACTGAAATGTAGCTGCGTGCCCAATCCATCAAACAAATATTTCTAGAAAGTTGATGTAATTTTTATATCACAATAGGAAATTATAACCTTTGGCAGTCTATGTAATCTGAAAATATTTTGCATGAATATGTTAGCGATATGTACAACTTTGTAGGTTTATTTCACAGGTATGAAATGAGCATATTTGCTCAGCTTATCCACCACCACAATTATCAAATCGTTTTGCTTTTTTGGCTTAGGTAGTCCTGTAATGAAGTCGATGGAAATGGTCTGCCACTTCCATTCCGGAATTAGTAGTGGATGCAGTAATCCGATGATATGTTGATGCTTCGTTTTCAATTGCTGACATTCCAAACAACAAGTCAAATACTTGGCTACATTCTTTTTCATACCAGGCCAATAACATTATTTTCTAAGTGTTGTAATTAGCTTTAGATAACCTAGGTAGTCTGCATATGGACTCTTATGATATTCATCCAAAATTAAGTCGCTCTCATAGGCCTAAAGTCACTCTCACAGGCCTGCTTGCCTGCCAACGATTATGGACCAAAATTGTCGATTTTGTTCTAGCGACTCTGGGATTTGAGCCACTTTTTCAGGCCCATAGCCTAAGACACTACCCAAAACTAATCCATCTCTTAAAATCAGTAGAGTAACATGGAAATGAAAGTACTAAAGCAAATACTTTTTCAATACCTTAACTAGATCCCTACTAGCCATGACGGGCATTTCGTCAAACATATCGTCGACATGTAATCTACAGGTGTAAATAAGAGAGTTCAGTGTAGAGATCTCGTACTTATCTCAAAATCACTATGAACCATTTTTTCATCATGCCATTTTTTTCACTATCATATATTAGGTCATAGGCACATTATCCATTCACATACAAGTAAAAACATGTTGAGATCCATACATAGTTGTTGTCATTAAATGTGCATATAACCAACATAATAGGAATAGAAATACAATAAACATAACAGTTATCAAATCTATAAATACATCAGTACCTTTACACATGAAAATCAAGGGAATGAATTTCCCATTAATTAATGCAATGAACCAACTAGATATGGGACTACCATGTTCCACCCGACCATAGAATGGCTAAGCCAAATCTCTCTTCATCCATTGACCCTCATGCCATATTCCAAACATTAATGTGGGATGTCATAAAACACATCAATAAGAACTCATCTAGGGCTTCCAGAGGTCATCCCCCTCAACCCATAAAACAGTTATTCCACCTCACGGTCAGACGTCACCATCACTGGATTGGTCTCCATCCTAGCTATCCAGGGCTCTAGAGCGTTTGTCCAACCAAGACTTTAGGACTAGTAACTCAACCCACAGGTGCCGTCAGAATTCAGATCGTTTGTCCAACCAAGGCTCCAAGACTAGTAACTCAACCCACAAAGGGCTTCAGAGTGTTTTTACAATCAAGGATCCAGGACTAGTAACTCAATCCAAGTTGTTACAAGGTCCCAAATAAATTTTCCAACCAAGGCTCTAGGAACTAATAACTCAACCCAAGCCAAGGAAACATGAGAACCAAAAAAAAAAAAAAACAATGAAAATAAACCCACGATCACCATTGGTATCTAGGAAATGGAAATGCTAGGAAATCCATTGTCAATCTAGGAAATCCTCCATACCAATGATAGATCATGACTAAGAATTTCCATACATGTCCACACTAGTGAAGAAATCATACATGCAACTCGGTACCTGCAAGAAAATTTGATGTAGTTGCTGATCTTGATGCCTCCTTGCACTTTCTTTCTTTTCCTTTGCTTCCCTGATCCAAAAATCCAAGTATGCCACACCCTCCAAGGGTGCTCCAAGAAAAATCTAAGTGTGCAAGAGTATGAGAGAGAAAATAACGAGAGAGAGCTCTAATAGTGAACTGAAAAAACGTTACCAACTGATCCTCAGAATCCTTTTTATGAATGAGGCCTTTATTTTCTTAATTTTTGCATTATTTTCCTCCATTTTCCTCGTCACATGCAACTTCTGACCTTTCACCTCATTTTTCCCCTAATTTCCATTATTTTCATAAATAATTGTATCAAAATTCCCCTAGTTTCCATTATTTTCATAAATAATTGTATCAAAATGCCTTAGCCAATTTACTTAGCCATAAACAACCACCCCTAGGATGTCTTGCCCAACATTCATCTTGGAATAAGTGTCTCAGTCATCATGGTTATTTTTTTCAACATTTATTACATGGAATTTTCACTAGGGTTGTTACACCATACATGGTTGACATATGTGGACTAATGGCTATTCAATGCCTAGGTAAATGCATTCATATGAATTATCCCATTAACACACCCAACAAATTATTTTGATCCTTCATCTCTATATCAACACTTTCACCTTCATGATATTGTGAGTAGCGAGCTCAAATACCCTGAATATCCCGAAGTGGAGGAATTAGAGAAATTCATCCTCCTACAATGTGTCACCTTTTACCATAGCTCTCTTCTACACCATTATATCTCACAATAATTGATAGCTACTATCACGTCACCTCCATCAAAGATGCATGTCCTATCCTATAGTATCAGTGCGGGGTTTGAATGCTAGCTTGGTGTGGCTTGGTTCAAATGTTGGTTTGATATATTAGTAAGAAATATGACCCTTTTGTCTCATTGGACACATATCTCGCTCCCTTTTTGGTTTCAAGTGACTTGGCCACTCAATACTGAGTGAATCGCTTACTCCAATGTAGCCTTACTTTCTCATAGTCCTCTTCCACGATCTCCACTTGTAGGTTTTCAACCTCGTTATATAATACCTCTACTAAGTCTTCATCATCCATTCCTGCACCGTCGCTATGGTCCTGAATATTACTATTTTAAAAATTGGGCTCTTCCACACACGCTTCAGCCTCGTCAGCCCTTTTTCTTTTCGTTCTTAGGGTCTTTACTCATGAGGCCAAATAATCCCTCGGAAAGAAAAGAATCCTTCTAAATCCAAAACACATTAACCTTCAACTTTGATATCAAATGAAGAAATTAACCAAGATATAATTACAAACTTTCCACAGATATAAATTTTACTGCGGTGAAAATGTGAAGTTGGGTGACACTTTTTTCCATTTTTGAGAAAAAGATATCATTTTTAGACGTTCTTCAACTTTCAGTAAGCCAAAGCAATTTTTCTGTTTATAATTTAATTTTACAATAAAAAGCAATTGTCAGAAATTTCATTAGCTTTCTATTACTTATTTTTTGGAACGTTTTTATTCACATTTGATATGTGAACTTAGTAATTGTTTGACTGTGTGTTCTTTAAAACTGAAGGGATTCATAACACGTCGTGCTTTTTAGTACTAGTGAGTTCTTTGTTAACTTGATGTTTTTGAAGAAAGAATGTGTTGCAAAAAGCTAGACAGACTCTGTTTCAATATCGTTATATTTACAAAACCAACTGATGCACATCATAATTACTGGAATTTTTTTAATTGGACCAATATGAAAATACTGCATATTTTGAAGACATTTAGCTGGGCATCAAATTTCTCAACATATTAGTTAACAACTAAAAAACTAAAAACTACCCATTATAGAAGACCGACCAATGTAATGAACTACAAAATTTTCATTTTTTTTATAGTGTATTTTGGAAGATACATATTTTTTATTTCACTCAATCATAATGACCTTCAGAAATATTGTGCACACATTTTTTTAGAAAATTAACTAAAATTAGCAAATTTCTATGAAATTCCATAAAATTTATATCTACTGAAAGTAGATTCAATTATGCAAATGTTGGTATTGGTTCTAATAGCAAATTCACTAAATTTGATGAAGTTTAAGCATTTTGAAGTTGTAAAAAGGTGACCAAAGACGAGTTGTTTTAGAGTTGCAAGTTAAAACAGTTCGTCCGAACTAAAACCACATTTGGCCGAGCTTGTGCTTGTCTTCGACGCCCATTAAAATAAACAGAAAAATAATTCAGCCGAATTACTTTAAAAGTTTGGCTGAATTATTTTTAAAAGTACGGCTGAAAATGTGTCAATATCTTCCTACGACCGTAAAATGAAACAATGCGACCCTCTGAAAAAAACATTTCTCTTGAACGATATAAATAAATGGAGCCGAAAAAAAAATTGCACTCTTTCCTCCTTTAGACTGAACTTTTAAGCTAAATCTTCTGGGTTGAATTTTTTGGAGGAACCTTTTTTTGACTTAATTCTTATAAAATTTATATCTACTGAAAGTAGATTCAATTCTGCAAATGTTGGTATTGGTTCTAATAGCAAATTCACTAAATTTGATGAAGTTTAAGCATTCTGAAGTTGTAAAAAGGTGACCAAAGACGAGTTGTTTTAGAGTTGCAAGTTAAAACAGTTCGTCCGAACTAAAACCACATTTGGCCGAGCTTGTGCTTGTCGTCGACGCCCATTACAATAAACAGAAAAATAATTCAGCCGAATTACTTTAAAAGTTTGGCTGAATTATTTTTAAAAGTACGGCTGAAAATGTGTCAATATCTTCCTACGACCGTAAAATGAAACAATGCGACCCTCCGAAAAAAACATTTCTCTTGAACGATATAAATAAATGGAGCCGAAAAAAAAAATTGCACTCTTTCCTCCTTTAGACTGAACTTTTAAGCTAAATCTTCTGGGTTGAATTTTTTGGAGGAACCTTTTTTTGACTTAATTCTTAAAGTAAGTATTTTGCATTGAATTTTTTAAGTGAGATTTTTTAGCTTAATTTTAAAGTAAGTCTTTTGGGCTTAATTTTTAAAGTAAGTTTTTTGAGCTGAATTTTTAAAGTGACTTTTTTGTGTTGAATTTTTAAACTGAGTTTTTTTTTAAGTAAGTCTTTTGTGCTGAATTTTTAAAGTGAATTTTTTGGTCTAAATTTTGAAAGTGAGTTTTTTTGCAAGATTTTGAAATTGACTTTTTTGGGTTGGATTTTAAAAATCTACATAGATTGAATTATCATGGGAAATAAAAGAAATTGAAAGAGAAAATATGATTGAACAAGAGATATTAAGGCTCGTAGAGAATACAGGAAAAACTATTAGGAAAGAAAGAAAGAAGAGCATGCAAATATTGAAAAGCCAAATCAATCTCAACTAGAAGTTGAAGCAGGTATGTAAATGTAAATATTATAAATGATATTTAAAATTTAACTAGTGTATTGTGAAATTTAATTTTTATTTGATGAACTAATCTGAAAAATATTTTGCAATGTAAACAAAGATACATATTCCTCATAACATTGATGATGAGATTGAAAATTTTGAAAGACGAAGTGAAAAAGATAATGAACCAATGATGTATGATGTAGTTGAAGATGTTGAAAGAGATTCAAGTGAAGAAGTTGAGTCACCATCAAGTATATATATATATCATGTGTATTATTGAAATTATACATATTTATTAATTTCAATTTAATTCAAACTCTATTTTTCAATTTTACTATTTAATGAATATTTATACCCATTTACATTTTATTTTCATATGTACTAATGAAATCAATATCGATGAAGCCCCAAGGGTTAGCTCAGTTGGTCAAAATTAGTGTCTCACCATCGGGAGGTCAAAGGGTCCAATCTCTTCGAAGCTCTTGGGGTCAGGCCTTGCTAGTGGGCCGCGGGGCTAGATTCCCTTCGGGGTCGATCAGCCCAGATTTTTCTCGACGTAGCACCACCCGTTGACCAAGGTGTCCATGAACCACAACCTACAAAAAAAAATCAATATCGATGATGAGATAGAAAATGTTGACACTGACATATATGGAGATAAAAAGGTTGACCATGTTATACGATATGATGTAAGGTCATTATTGAAAAGTTCTTCAAAGATGAAAGTGTGACATATGAAGCTAAAATTTTGAAAGGTCTCTTAACATCAAAGAAATTAAAAGATGCTACAACTTTGTTGGGTATTCGAAAATCAACAAAAGATATAAAAGTTAACGAAAATGTGATTCAAAATATAAATAGTGGGCTAAAATAAATTGGAAGATCTAGGAATAAAAATTATGTGATGCACGTAGAGGAATACAAATGGCAGTGGTTTCATCAATTACTAAAGAAAATTGTTTGGTAAAATCTATGGCAAAAATATTAGGAATCTCATGAAGAACATTACACGAACATAGGAAATTTCGATTGCAAATAGATGTAAATGATGAGCTCTCTTGTTGGGTAGTTATTTATAGGAAACCATACATATATATACTTGGAGAAGATGTTAAGAAAATAATATATGAATATTGGATGAAAAATTCAGGTGTTTCACCAAAAGCAAGGGATGTGATGCTACAAAGAATAACATGAAATTAGCATGAAGAATATGCAAACATATCTTTGACACCACTTAGATAGACTTATTCAATAAGTTCATAGAAGAGAATCGTGTAATTAATGTCTCAATCAGTACTTATGTGCAACATAAACAATGGTATGTTAAACCTATTGCACATAAACAATGGTATGTTAAACCTATCATTGTACATGACACTTGTTGTTGTCGTTATCATGTGCAATTTCAATTATATTATGACACCTCCCTTAACTTTGGTAAAACATTTTTGCAAGAATTCACCTCCTCCTTCCACTATCCATGGTTTCATGTCCGAAATTATATGTGAAAGAGAAAGTCATGAATTATTTTACCAAAAGAAATGTGTTGGTGGTAAAAAATGTGGTCATCGTGGAAATTTGAATTTCTTTCACAACAAATATTCTATTGATATAAATGGTCAACCATTGTCTAACTTAAAAGTGAAATGGAAGAGATATGAATATATCCATACATCGATCAGTTCAAATAATAATGCAAGTGTTGAAATGATTGATTTACAAGAAGAAGAAATTCCTATGATAAAGTTTTTGAAGAAATTTGAGACAAAAATTATAATTACACCAAGCACTCACATAGATCTTGATGGCAGGACCTACAATTCAAAACATATGAAAATTTTCCACGAGGGACCATTTTGTCAATATTTGATTTTGCAGATAATTACACATTTGTTGCAAAAAATGAAATACATACTGAATATTATCATTCTGACCAAGTCTCTATGCTTGTCCACATTCTATATAGACATGCTTAAAAAAATGTTGATGATACATAAAGCACTAGTGAGAATCGATATGTTATTAAATAATATCACTTTTATATTAGCAATGATCGTACACATGATACAAATTTTGTACAAAATTATTTTGATAAGATTTATAACTCGTTGAAAGGTCATGGAATAAAAATCAATGAACATTGGATATGGTCAAATGGATGCAGAGGTCAATTCAAATCTTCACGATCATTTATTTGGTTGTGTCGTATTCATAAAAAAAAACCACATTAAACATTGTTGGAATTTCTTTTAGACTGGTCATGGAAAAGGTGAACATGATGGTGCAGGGGCATGTATAAAATGAGCACTTCGAAGATATCAACTGGACCACTCTACAAACAGACTTGTCTTAGCTAGACAAGTTGTTCAATGGCACAATGTTGCACTAAAACATCAGACTAACCCACCAAGGGATGTACGGAGGTATGTACATACATACAAATTAACTTGTATATAAATTTAATATATGATCATTTTTATGAATTTTCTAATTTTAATCATTTATAAATTATATAGTTTAAATGGTATGAGGATGATTATCTATGATATATAAATTGTATTTTAAATAACAAATTTAAATTCTTGTTTGAATTTACTATAGGTTTTTTTGGCATATCGAAGTCGAATCAGTAGATAGGTCAATTACATATGAAGCTCAAACAGTAAAAGGGACTCGAAAATTACATTCAATTAAAATAAAATATTACTGAAATGTGTTTGGATTTGATAAAAGAAAATATTCTTGTTTTTTCATGTTTGCATAGAGGGCACACAATCTAATGATGTTTGTGAAAACAATATGTATGTAAAACCTTGGCAACATACCAAACTAAATACAAAGAGGAAAAACTTAGTTGCAAGCTTAGAAGAGATGGAATCATAAGTGTTTATAGTATCATCTGAAGGTGATTGAATTTCTGATCTTGTTAGAGAAGGTAACATTTCAACTGATTTCAAAACATATGTGTGTGTGTTTAAAACCAATGTGTATAAGTATCTAGATAATAGTTAAAATATAGAGATCTAGAAATAGATAATAAAATCATGTCCATACTGATATTTAGTTAATCTCATGTTAACTATTATCTGAATTTACACTTGTTTTATTGTGTAGGAGATGTTTTTGTCGTAGTTTCACCCATTAACAACATATAAAATGTCAAGTATTATTTGATGTGGTGCACTAAAGGAAAAATGAAGTTATTGGAAGAGTATGATGATAACGGTTTTATAAATGAAAGAGGGTCTATTATACTAAAAGTTTATTTTTTCCAAGAAAATCACCAAACTAAGAGTAATATTTACTTTCAATACTATTAACATGATATCATAAGTTGTCAATATAGTAACTTCGTGTGTGCAGCACACATAAAGTTGATGGAAGTTCAATAAAAAAAACAATTGAAAGTTAAAAATGGAGAATGTCAAAATCTAGCCATGAACGGATCATTGAAGATGGCATTCGTTTAGAATTTTTTTGATTGAACTGCCCAACAATTTCTTCTACTTGGATTTATCTTTGAGAACTTAAAGTTCAAGTACATTGTTAGCATTTCTTTTTGTGCTCTCTTAAGTTGTACATTCTTAAGAATGTGTTGATGTGAAAGAGATCCTCATTGGGCCTTGTATTGAGTTACAAAATTTTATGTATATTTCCTATTATATAGACTTGTATTGAGGATTTATTTCTCTGTTAATTTGTGATGTATATTGTGTTGTTAATTTGTGATGTCTATTGTGTTGTTATTGATCTGTTAATTTGTGATTGTGGTTGGTTGAGTCGAGTGTTGTTACTGCTCTATTAATTTGTGATTGTGGTTGGTTGAGTCATTTACTAACATTATAAGAATGTTTGAATTAAAAATGTACCAATTAAATGCAAATTTACTTTCATTTCTACATATTCATGAACTTAAATTATATGTAAAAAAAATTAAAATAATAAACCATCCATACATCATGCAAATTGTAAGGCCATGTTTTATAATGCAATTTTATCCACCTTATGTGAATGTGCATTTAAACAAATTTATATTAAAATTTAACTATCAACCGACATCCATAGTAGTCTTTCTATACGTGAATGCAAAATGTACATACCATATTTTATAATGCAATTTTAAGTTATCATTGTTCTAGACATTTACACCAAATTATAAGATTCATTCAAATGAAAAATGTAGACCTCACATTTTGTAATTTGCAATTTTAATAGATTCATTTTTAATAAGTCAAGACAAAACAAATTTAAAAAAAATTAAGAATCATCTACTAACATTATAGGAATGATTGATTGCAAAATGTACCAACTAAATGAAAATATGTAAAACATCTAAAAGCATCAAACCATGCATGCAACATGCAAATTGTGGGCCATGTTTTATAATGCAATTTTATCTAACTTATGTAAATGTGCATTCAAACAACTTTATATTAAAAATTAACTATCAAGCGACATCTATAGTAGCCTTTCTAATAATACATGAATGCAAAATGTGCATACCATATTTTATAATACAATTTTAAGTTACCATTGTTTTAGACATCTACATCGAATTATAATATTAATTCAAATGCAAAATGTAGATTTCACATTTTGTAATTTGCAATTTTAATATATTCATTTTAAATAAGTCAAGACAAAAAAACTTAAAGAAAACTAAGAATCATCTACTAACATTATAGGAATGTTTGAATGCAAAATGTACCAACTAAATGAAAATATGTAAAACATTTAAAAATATCAAACCGTGCATGCATCATGATTGTGGGTCATGTTTTATAATGCAATTTTATCTAACTTATATAAGTGTGCTTTCAAACAACTTGATATTAAAAGTTAAATATCAACCGACATCCAGAGTAGCCTTCCTATACATGAATTTAAAATGCACATACCATATTTTATAATACAATTTTAAGTTATCATTGTTTTAGACATCTACATCGAATTATAAGATTCATTCAAATGCAAAATGTAAACCTCACATTTTGTAATTTACAATTTTAATAGATTCATTTAATTCGTAATTTTAATAGATTAATTTTAAATAAGTCAAAAATAAATAAATCAATCTGCTAATATTATAGAAATGATTGAATGCAAAATGTACCGACATCCAGAGTAGCCTTCCTATACATGAATTTAAAATGCACATACCATATTTTATAATACAATTTTAAGTTATCATTGTTTTAGACATCTACATCGAATTATAAGATTCATTCAAATGCAAAATGTAAACCTCACATTTTGTAATTTACAATTTTAATAGATTCATTTAATTCGTAATTTTAATAGATTAATTTTAAATAAGTCAAAAATAAATAAATCAATATGCTAATATTATAGAAATGATTGAATGCAAAATGTACCGACTAAATGAAAATATTTAAAACATTTAAAAGCATCAAACCATGCATGCATCATGCAAATTTTGGGTCATGTTTTGTAATGCAATTTTATCTAACTTATGTAAATGTGCATTCAAACAACTTTATATTAAAAGTTAACTATCAACCAACATCCATAGTGGCCTTTTTATACATGAATGCAAAATGTACATACCATATTTTATAATACAATTTTAAGTTATCATTGCTTTAGACATCTACATCGAATTATAAGATTCATTCAAATGCAAAATTTAGACCTCACATTTTGTAATTTGAAATTTTGATAGATTCATTTTAAATAAGTCAAGCCAAAACATCTTTAAACAAAACCTGAGAATCATTTACTAACATTATAGGAAAGATTGAATGCAAAATGTACCAACTAAATGCAAATACACTTTCATTGATACATATTCATGAACTTAAATATGTGAAACCAAGTTTTAAGAATCAAACCATACATCATGCAAATTATACCATGCAAAATGTACATAAACTCCAAAATTAGCATGTATTAAATCATAATAAAGAGTTCAAGATTTAAAATATGTCCAAAATTTATGTCATTATAAAAGTAAATATATAATAAAAGGTTGTGAAATAATAAGATGCATAAATTCATAATAAAGAGTTTTACTTTAAATATGTCCAAAATTTATATCATGATAAAAATAAATATAATATAAAAGTACCTTCATATAAAAAGTTGCATCAAAGAGAATCTTGTTGAAATATCTAATTTTTAAACATCCTCGTGCTCTCATCAAAATCATGGGTGCCCTGCACAACATGTGTAATTGCATATATACATATGATTTTGTACTTTAAAATTAAATTTTAATGTTTTAAAATTAAATGAGAATGTAAAATTATCAAAACAAAATTATAAAAAGTTTCAAATTCCATGCAATACCTAATGGTGTTCCCCCCCCCATTATGTCCTTTTGATGTTCACCATGCATTGCACCCTTATGGATGCCATATACATTACATGTATATGTATATATTAAAAAAATTAAATTGCACATGAAAATTATGCATAAACTCTAAACATTAAAAAAATTGTTACCAGAATTTTTAAAATTGTTTAGATGATCCTATCCTCATTGCTGACTCCATCGCTAAAGTCCTTGGAGAATAGAAATCGTCTTTCCAAACCTAAAATTTCAAACTTCTAAAACTATAAGATAAACATATCTCCTTTTTTATTGAGACTTACACTTCAATTTATAACAAAACATAAGTGAAATATTCAATAGTTATGGTACATATCCTAATTAGGAGCAAGAGGGTGGCGTTATGTCCAAAACATTAGTCAGAATTGGAATATGTTAACATTTAACTATATATACATGGTTATTTCTTTTAAAAATATGTCTTCACAATATACCAATATAATAAAAGTAGAATAATAACTCTATCGACATAAAATCTTCAAAAAACCTATCATCTCTCAAAATATCTTCAGTGGAACTTGAACCTGGGACCGTGAAATTATCAAAATTTATGTTCAACAAATGAGTTAATTGTAAATGGTGAACATATGATACATTTATGTTAGATTATATCTGAAAAAAATAACAAAATGTATGTGAATCGACATTAACACATACATTACAAATTACATTAAAATATCCACCTTAACCATTAACACATACCGATGCCACACCCTCTTATTCATGAACAATTAGGTCTTGCCAACCATTACGACAAACCTTTTCATATAATTTAAGCTCCTTAGTATTCATATTATCTATCTCCTCATTTGTTTTATATACAAAATTAGCATGTGCATCAGCTTGTGATCTTTGCCGATTTAGAACAATATCAATTTTGGTCAATGCACTCTATATGTTGTCTATAATGGCATCCCTTCCTTCTTGGCTAATTTGAGAAGTGGCACCCATATTTAACTGCAAAGTTACAATACGAGGAGGTTGGTGTACCAAAGTTCGCTGAGGGCGAGGCAATTCAGTATGACGTAATGCGCCCTTACGATCATATAATCAACCTTTCCCGGTACCATAATATTCAGATGGAAGGTCAGTATAATCGGGTTTCATACCTAAAACAACTTATGCATAAAATGATTTTGCAAAGTAAACTGGAACCTTATCATTCCATGGTAGCTTTCCATACACTGCAATGAACCTATTGGCTAGCTATAGCAAGGTTTTTGAAATATTACACCTTGAGAAATTTTCTTTTCAACCTTTTTTTGAAATTAAACATAGATTTTGCATTCTCTCTTGTAACCATTTTATTAACCTTGACCCATTTATTGGGACCCATCACTACTTCCTTTCTATGCCTCTTCATATCTATAATTGAATCTGTGGTTGGTCCAAGCTTCTCATAAATATCAAGAAATGAGCTTAGAGAGTGCGTAACTATTTCTATTTTTCTCCACTCTCTGAAGGGAGCTCCAAACTCCCAATATTGTTCCTCAATTTATAATAATGAGTTTTTCACCTATGTAATGTGCATTGTTGGAGTTTTGTCTCCCAAGGAAGCGCATTTAGAATATCAGATGGATAAATGGTGGTTGGTGTCTGGCCTTCTTCTTGAGTTGTCTGTCTTCACTTACATCTACTTGGACCAACATTTTCACCCTCTAGATCAATATATAAAATTACATAAATATAAAAAAAATGTCAACAAATGTATTCATACATGTATGCAAAATAGACATATATATGCATATGTACATAAAATTCATTTACATGCACAAATTTGTTTTAACATAATATATATATAATATATAATATATATATATATATATATATAATTTACCAAAATGACATTGACCACCCAAAGAATGTTGATCACCCTGAGATTAATGACCACCAAAAAAATGTTGACCACCGTGAGATTGATGACCACTCAGAGAATTTTGACCACTGTCACGCGACAACATTGTGAATGAAGTATCTAAAAGAAAAAGAAAATAAATTCAATATTTATGTGTACATACATATGATTGTACTTATTTATCATTTATGTAAATGCACAAACACACACACACACACATATACAACGACGTGAATGATGGACCTCCCCCGATTCATTTTATATTCTCTTTGATCCATGACCTCGACCTCTCACTCTAGTAGATGCATGAGACTTTATTGATGTTTGCCTCGAAGAATCATGTGAAAAATTCCCATCCATATTATGGATATCTATAGATATATATAGATGCATTATATTTAAAAATTTACCTCATGCATTCAAAATTATTTTTTAAAATTCTATTTAGAAAGATCAAAAATTCATAAATTTTTTGTAACTCTTGAAGTTACCTCATGCATTTAAAAATCTTGAAATTTCTACTTAAAAGATTAAGAATTCAAAAAATTGATATAACCCTTGAAGTTCCCTGATGCATTTAAATGATGTAACCCTTGAAATTACATCATGCATTTTAAGATCTTAAAATTTCTCTTTAAAAACATTGAAAGAATCTAGAAAGTTAATGTAACAATCCAAAACTCTTCACTTAAAATAAACTCAAGGCTAAAAACACAAATGTTGCACCATGCACATTTTGAAAATTAAATGCAAAATTTTCTAAAACATGTCAAGTTCATCAAGTTGTGCTTACATAGTGGGGGCACACTTGGTATAGAATTGAAAAAAACACATGCTCATTAAAAAGACACATTGATAACTAAAAAAGACACACATATCAAAGATATCTTACAATGTCCATCATTACATATTGATGGATAACTTCTTAACAATAATTCATCTTTCACAATTTGAATTTCCCCACACAATTGATCACTAGACATCCTATTAACATTTTCACAATGTCTTATGCTAAATGAGTGAAATTGACTAACAATATTTTTTGCTTCTCCATGCAGTTGTTTCAACCTCTGTTTTTCAACTTGTTATATGCCTTTCAGCAAGCTACACACAAGTTCAGAATTGGTGAAAACTACAATTCCATTGGATCTATACTTCGTAGTTGTTCTTAAGCCTTCTATTAATGCAATATAATATGCTTCATTGTTTGTTTTTCTTTTAGGTACATTCATTTTCCATTGGAGGACTTTGTTCATCACAATATTGCATAGCACATACATAATCACGGCTTGCCCTCAATTGGGACAATAAGAAACTTCTATGCATAATGTCCATTTTTCAACCATGTTTAATGGGTTTTCTAATCCTTGTAAAAAAAAAAAAAAATCAATAAAATGAATTTAATATATTTATATAGGTATTGTTAAGTTGTGCAAAATATTACTGTTTAGATAAATCTGTCAAAAGGTTAGGTAGCAAGAAAGGTTGTTTCTACTTGGTTGGATGTTTGGAGAATTGCAAGAAGAAAACAACTAGAGATATCTAATTCAACTCAACTACAAATGTTTAATTCATTCAACTTAGCTTCAAATTACCCAAGTTTGAAAGTATTTCTTAATTTATTTTTATTTTCATTTTTTGGAAATTTAACACTTATCTTGCCTTGTTATAAATTTTGTTTATTAAATCTATAATACATGTTTATTTATATTTCATCCATGGATCTATTTATATGCTTCTTTAAAAACTATAGTTAACAATGAAAAAAAAATTGAAAAATGATAGACCGATTTTATTATAGTAAATTTAACACTTCTATTACCTTGTTATAAAATTTGCTTACTACCACTATAGTACATGTTTATTTATATGGCCTAAATGGGTCTATTTATATATGTTTCTTTCAAAATATAGTTAATAAAGAGGAAAAAAATTAAAATGAAAAATGATAGACCCAATTTTATTATAGTAAATTTAATATCTATGTTGCCTTATTAAAATTAAAACACTAATATTAAAATTAAAACAACAAAAATAGATGACAAAGAAATTCCAACACTCTAATTAGCTTCAATCTCATGCACCTAACAAAATATAAATGAAAAAGATGTATTCCAAAAAGAAATTACTACTTGAAAAGAGCAAGTACAAGAACCTTAAATTAAGTGTATTATGCCTGACCTTAGGAAGATAATAAGGCCCATGTTTCAAGAAAATAAGGAAGCAAAGTGAAATACACATAATGAAAAAGGAAACATAAAATAACATATAACATAAGCAAGGAAAGTATATTACCAAGAAGCATCAAGGTTGTTCTATGAGATAAATCAAGGTAGAACAAGTCAACTCAATAACATTAAAATTAAAATATAAAAAATAGATGACAAAGAAATGTCAACACTCTAATTATCAATCCAATAACATTAAAATTAAAACAACAAAAATAGATTACAAAGAAATTCCAACACTCTAATTAGCTTTAATCTCATGCACCCAAAAAAATAGAAATGAAAAAGATGCATCTCAAAAAGAAACTACTACTTGAAAAGAAAAAGTACAAGAACCTTCAATAAAGTGTATTATGCCTCATCTTAGGAAGCTAATAATACCCATGTTCCAAGAAAATAGGAAATCAAATGAAATACACATAATGAAAAATGAAACATAAATGAACATATAACAATAGACGTAAGGAAAGTATGTTACCAAGAGGCATCAAGGTTGTTCTATGAGATAAATCAAGGTAGAACAAGTCAACCCAATAACATTAAAATTAAATATAAAAAATAGATGACAAAGAAATGCCAACACTCTAATTATCAATCCAATAACATTAAAATTAAAACAACAAAAATAGATTACAAAGAAATTCCAACACTCTAATTAGATTTAATCTCATGCACCCAACAAAATAGAAATGAAAAAGATGCATCTCAAAAAGAAACTACTACTTTAAAAGAGAAAGTACAAGAACATTCAATTATGTGTATTGTGCCTCATCTTAGGAAGATAATAAGACCCATGTTCCAAGCAAATAGGGAGGCAAAGTGAATTATACATAATGAAAAAAGTAACATAAATGAACATATAACAACAAAAACAAGGAGAGTATGTTACCAAGAAGCATCAAGGTTTTTCTACGAGATGAATCATCGTAGAATAGGTCAACCCAATAACATTAAAATTAAAACACCAAAAATGGATGACAAAGCAATGCAAACACTCTAATTAGAAACCCAATTATATTAAAATTAAAACACAAAAAACATGACAAAGCAATGCCAACACTCTAATTAGCTTCAATCTCATACACCCAACAGGATAGAAATGAAAAAGATGCATCTCAAAAAGAAACTACTACTCGAAAAGCGCAAGTAAAAGAAACTTCAATTGAATGTATTTTGCTTTATCTTAGGAAGTTAATAGACCCATTTCCCAAGAAAATAGGGAAGGAAAGTGAATTATACATAATGAAAAAGGAAGCATCAAGGTTGTTCTACAAGATAAATCAAGGTAGAAAAAGTCAACCCCATAACATTAAAATTAAACACAAAAAATAGATGACAAAGCAATGCCAACACTCTAATTAGCAACCAAATAGCATTAAAATTAAAACACCAAAAACAGATGACAAAGAAATACCAACACTCTAATTAGATTTAATCTCATGCAATCAACAAAATAGAAATGAAAAATATGTATTTCAAAAAGAAATTACTACTTGAAAAGAGAAGGTACAAGGACATTCAATTAAGTGTATTATGCCTCGTATTAAGAAGATAATAAGACCTATGTTTCAAGCAAATAGGGGAGCAAAGTGAATTACACATAATGAAAAAGAAAACATAAATGAACATATAACAATAGAGGTAAGGAAATTATGCTATAAAGAATCATCAAGGTTGTTCTACGAGATAAATCATGGTATAACAAGTCAAACCAATAACATTAAAATTAAAACACCAAAAAAAATTGACAAAGAAATATAATGAAAAGTATGTATCTCAAAAAGAAACTACTACTTAAAAAGAGAAAGTACAAGAACCTTCAATACAGTATATTCTGCCTCATCTTAGTAAGATAATAAGACCCATGTTCCAAGCAAATAAAGAAGCATAGTGAAATACACATAATGGAAAAGGAAACATAAGTGAACATATAACCACAGAAGCAATGTAAGTATGTTACTAAGAAGCATCAAGGTTATTCTATGAGATAATTCAAGGTAGAACAAGTCAACCCAATAACATTGAAATTAAAACACCAAAAATAGATTGCAAAACAATTCCAACACTCTACTTATCTCCAATCTCGTGCAACCAACAAAATAGAAATGAAAAAGATGTATCTCAAAAAGAAACTACTACTTGAAAAGATAAAGTACAAGAACATTCAATTAAATATATTCTGCCTCATCTTAGAAAGCTAATAAGACCCATGTTCTAAGAAAATAGGGAAGCAAAGTGAAATACACATAATGAAAAAGGAAACATAAATGAGCATATAACAACATAAGCAAAGAAATTATGTTACCAAGAAACATCAAGGTTGTTCTATGAAATAAATCCAGGTAGAATAAGTCAAACGAATAAATTAAAATTAAAACACCAAAAATTGATGACAAAGCAATGTCAACACTCTCATTAGTAACCCAATAATATTAAAATTAAAACATAAAAATTAAATGACAAAGCAATGTCAACACTCTAATTAGCTTCAATTCATGCACCCAACAAAATAGAAATGAAAAGGATGTATCTCAAAAAGAAACTATTACCTAAAAAGAGTAAGTACAAGAACCTTCAATTAAATGTATTTTGTCTCATCTTGGGAAGCTAATAAGACCCATGTTTCAAGAAAATAGTGAATCAAAGTGAATTACGCATAATGAAAAAGGAAACATAAATGAACATATAACACAGAAACAAGGAAAACATGATACCAAGAAGCTTCAAGGTTCTTCAATGGCCATGATATCATCATCATTTTCATCGGCATTCTCTTCGTTGATCAATTTCTTCATTTTGTCGATTATAATATAATGTGCTCAAAAGATGAAGATACGATACTAACATTAATGATAGGTGCATCATTTCTAATTCTTTGACACTGCATTATATACCCATATTCTCAAGATATAACATTTTGATTGAGTAGGGGCTCCTAATAATGGTAGGGCTTCTCTTCAGAGTGTTTTGGTTCATTTGGAACATAATTCTACGAGATAAATCAAGGTAGAACAAGTCAACCAACAACATTAAAATTAAAATATCAAAAATAGATGGCAAAGCAATGTTAACGCTCTGCTTAGCAACCTAATAACATTAAAATTAAAACACCAAAAATTGATGACAAAGCAATGCCAACACTCTAATTAGCTTTAATCGCACCCAACAAAATAAAAAAGAAAAGATGTATTTCAAAAATAAACTACTACTTGAAAAGAGAAAGTATAAGAACTTTCAATTAAGTGTATTCTACCTCATCCTAGGAAGCTAATAAGACCATGTTCCAAGAAAATAAGGAAGCTTGAAGTGAATTACACAATGAAAAATGAAACGTATAACAACACAAGAAAGGAAAGTATGTTACAAAGAAGCATCAAGGTTGTTCTACGAGATAAAGCAAGGTAGAAAAAGTCAACCCAATAACACTAAAACTAAAACAACAAAAATAGATGACAAACCAATTTCAACACTTTAATTAGTCACCCAATAACATTCAAATTAAAACGCCAAAAATAAATGACAAAGCAATGTCAACACTCTAAATAGCTTCAATCTTATGCACCCAACAAAATAGAAATGAAAAAGATGTATCTCAAATGATATTAAATTTGAAGTTTGGAGAAGATAATTTGAGAACAAGACAAAAGAGATCATATGTGTAGAACAGTCCAAACAAAAAATTTACACTTCATCTTACAGGTAGAATTAGAAAATGGCTGACTATTATTTCACTGTTATATTTTTTAATTTGCAGTTGAAGCATATTAATGTATATTTGTGTACACCAAGCCTTTTGAAATACATAAAAATATATTTTATAATAATATTTAACATTATAATTTATATATATATACTTGTGTGTATAATTATATGTTAATATAGTGAAATCGTATAAATAATAAATAATCATATTTACACATTAGTGAGAATTTACATGTTTAATTTGCAGGTTTATATTGTAATTATATCGAATAATCGGGGAACTCTCTCAAAATATATACTAAATCATTTAAGTTGTCTGAATTGAGGAGAAAAATAAAAATGAGGCGCTGGAAAACCAAAAATGGCCACCACACAAAGCAGTGATGCAGGAGCATCCAGCTCCCAATGATGAAGCAGATAGACCCCGAACAGGTTCACGAGAAGGACACCAAAAATGTCGGATCCTGCCGGAAATAATTTTTCTTTTATTGTTAATTTTTTTTTATTTTTTTACAAGTCAGAGGCAGTTAGGAGATTTACTTTCCAGCTCTTTACACTTAAGTTTGTTAATTAGTTTTATTGTCAGGAGAAGGCTAGTTTAGGTGAGTTAAGAAAATAACAATTGGTTGCTTTTAAAAGCCTTTTAATTACCTGAACAGTTGTATGTTAGAAGTAAGAACCGAATACATAACTGTTTTTGTAACAGACAAACAAACTAAAAGCCTTAACTGTACAAGAGGCTATAAAAGTAAAACAGTGATGAAAAAGATGGGTCCTTTTTGTTTTGAAGCGAAAGAAGAATTGAAAAACTGAATAATTAAACAAAGCAGAGCATTCAAGTACCTACAGAAACTGTCCATCTTCCTTTCTGTTATTTCTTTCTAATTTATTGACAATCTCCCACATATGAGTATCATCATTTTATGCTACTGTAAATTAAATTGTGACAAAGTGTAATAAAGCGAAGTTCGAAAGCCTTGCCGACCAGCAAACAGAGTCAGGATTCAAAGAACGCGGCCACAGTCCAATAAATGACATACCAGTTAACGACTACGAGAATTATGAAGCAGTGACAGAGCATCATCAGAAATCGAATGTACAGGTACACAAAATAGAACTTTTTCTCATATTTCATTCAATACAGTTATAGCACAGTCCATACAATAATACACAGTCAAACAAGGAATCAAGTGGTAACAGACCCTTAAGGGTTACATACAGTATTGTATTCAAAACTATCACAGCACTTTATACACAGAAGGATCGCTATCGAAACCGGAGCCGTGTACACCAAATACCCAAGACAGAGTGTGAAGGGACAAAACCCTCGTAAGGGTTGGACTGAAATATAGAATCAAAACTAAAGGAGCCGCAGCGTAGGTGAGAAATATCTCATACAAACACACACAGACAAACCCATTATCCGATTTGACTTATGAGCTAACAGAAACAACCCATATGCAAAGGTTCCAGGCCTACCCAGAATTATTTTTGAGTTGTCAACTATAACTGAGGGTCGAACCGTGCGTCTTCCAGGTCCGAGAGAGAGACCTGCAACCAAACAAACAACATATGTTAGGGTTCGTTTAACACAGAGTATGGATCCCTCGAATTGAACCATATTCAAACTAAAAGACAAATGAGCACAGGGTTGTGAGAGTTTACCTGAAAGCCGTGTGCAGAAACCGAAACCAGAGACACCATGAGCAATTGAACGACCAGAGGTGCAAGCAGATTAGACTCTAGCCGATAGAAAACCAGAGATTGAATCAGGGACAGGATAGCTTACCTGAGTTAAGAGTTCTTCCACGCGTGCCATCGACCTGCTCGGACAGCGAGGCAGCAATAGTTTTCGGAACCACAAGTTGGTCATCCAAGATACAGACAAGAACCAGAACAGAGGCACAAATTCCATACATAGAGAATGAACAGACATTAGACCAGAACCAGGAGCGAAACCACCAGTTGAATTCCAATAAAACAAGACTGTATCAGAACGTATATGCCTAACCTTCTTTCTAGCTGAACGGAAGACAAGCAGAACTTACCGAGGGCCACAGTGGATAGTTGGAGACGCGTACAGGAACAGAGGAAGTAAACAAATCCACAGACCAGAGCATTTCGCAGAGCTCCAGAAACCCTCCAGGAGCAACGACAAATGACCGAAGTATCGCAAAGGCGGAGTTAGGGTTAGTTTATCTACCAACACCGAGGCAAGGACGGAGCCATAACTGCGAACAATAAATTCCTCAGCTACCGAAGACAAGCGCGGGAAAAATATCAACTGTGCAGACAGACACGTATACATACAGGTGGAGGTATAAAAGTGTTAAAGCCCGCCAGCGTGGGCTGGGACCCATCAGAGTGGTATCAGAGCAGTTAAGCTGAAGAGATCTGAGAGAAATGGAAATAGGCAGACGAGGACGAGGCAGAGGTGCCCGAAGGATGGCAGACGAGGCGTTGAGGGAAGAACTTAGAATTCTTACTGCTCGATTAGAAGCAGTAGAGGTAGGCAGAAGGAGAGATCCGGATTTAGGGGACGTGAGTGATGAAGAAGTGGGAGCACCAGCAGGAGAAGATGAAGGTGACACACCAGAAGTAAGACTGTTGAAGTCTGTGTTATTGTCAAATAGTAAACCAAAACCAGAGTTACCGACTTATGATGGCAGTTTATCGATTGATGTAGTCTTAGATTGGATTAGCGAGATGGACAAGTACTTTGAATGCGAAGAAATTAGTGAAGACCGTAGGGTCAGGTTTGCAGCAACGAAGTTGAAGGGACACGCCACACTGTGGTGGGACAGTGTCCAGAATGAGAGGAAAAGGCTAAACAAGCCTCCGATAAAGACCTGGGCAAGGATGGTAGCTAAATTGAAAGGCAGATTTCTGCCCAGAGATTACCAGATTGCGCTGCATAGACAAGCTCAGAACTTGAGACAAAGAGGTCTGACGGTAAAAGAATATACAGAGGAATTTTACCGAGTAAATTTATGAGTAGGATATACAGAGGACACAGCAGAGAGGACAACCAGATATGTGAATGGGCTGAGGATGGAAATTTTAGATGAGATAAGTATTTTGTCTCCCAACAATACAGAGGAGGCATATCAGAGTGCAGTTAAAGCGGAAGAAAAGCTTAAC
>APFE031629675.1:6726-48666 GCA_000404065.3 Pinus taeda | reverse complement strand
TATAAGCATCAAGTGTGAGATCTGTATCTCTAGGATACCATAAGCCATAATTTTGTGTCCCTTGAAGATATTTGAAAATTCTCTTTACTGCCTGAAGATGAGTCTCCTTTGGATTTTCCTAAAATCTACCAACTATTCCTACTACATGCATGATGTTCGGTCGGGTACCTGTCAAATAAAGTAGACTTCCGATCATAGATCTGTAGGTTGGTTGATGTACTGCTGCAGATTCATCATTTGCACTGAGGCTACATCCTGTGACCATGGGTGTACATACTGTTTTTGCATTTTCCATGCCGTATTTCTTCAAGATCTGTTTGAGATACTTGGTTTGAGATAAAAAGATTCCTCCTTCCTTTTGTTGGATTTGCAAACCGAGGAAATATGTCAGTTCAGCCAACAAGGACATTTCAAATTCTTTCTGCATGACCAAGGCAAAGCTTTGACTCATCTCTTCTTCATTGCTGCCAAAAATAATGTCATCTACATACACAACAAGTATTAGCAATTTGTCATTTTCAACTTTTATATAAAGATTGCTATCTGCTGATCCTTTTGGAAAACCTTGTTGATGAAGATATTTATCCAAACGATAGTACCAAGCCCTTGGAGCTTGTTTGAGCCCATAGAGAGCCTTTTTCAATCTGCATACAAGATTTGGATCATTCCAAGAATGAACCCATCTAGCTGTTCAATGTATACTTCTTCTTCCAAGTCTCCATTCAGAAAGGCTGATTTCACATCCATTTGAAATACTTTGAAGTTTTGAAAACTTGAGAGAGCAAGGAACATTCGAATGGCCTCAAGTCTTGCAACGGGAGCAAAGGTTTCTTCAAAGTCTATTCCTTCTTGCTGCGCATACCCTTTACAAACAAGTCTGGCCTTGTTTCTAATTACTTCTCCATTTTCATTCAATTTATTTTTGAAGACCCATTTTGTTCCGATAACATTCTTATCCTTTGGTCTAGGAACCAGTTCCCAAGTGTTGTTCCTTTCGATTTGCTCAAGTTCTTCATCCATTGCTTTTATCCAACATTCATCTTCACATGCCTCTTTCACATTTTGTGGTTCAGTAGAGGAGAGTAATTCCAAATAGCTTGAGGCTTCTGCAACTGTTCTTCTTGTTACAGGGTATCTATTAAGCTTTAAAAGGGTATCTATTACTACCTCGTTACAGCGGAAAAGGCCAATAAAGTAATTGTGTTTAAAACTGTATCTATTCCATCAAGATCATTCAGGACATGTTCTTGGCATCAACCATATGTCAGCGAAAGGGATTTTCCCAGACTTCTGCCCATTATTATAGGATATTGGGCAATCCTTGTTAATGATTTAACTATTTCCATCGATATGTCTCCTAGATAGGATGGCTTAGACATTGTTGCAAGGCATGATCACTAATGATTTCAACCCATAAACATGGCATACATTACAAATTGGCTATCAACAAATAGGATCATGGCCTTAAAAGGATAAAACATATGGATTTTCCCACCTTTTCATGTAAAGAATATCATTCCTCTTGAAGCCTCCTTGTTCAGGTATATGCTCATAGGCTTCACTTGAATTTTTGAATGAAATCTTTCCTTTTATATTTGTTTGTTCAGAGTATTGTATAAGATCTCTTGATTATCAGGAGGATTCTATTGTACATGGAACTTTACCTGCACGACCTCCTTTTTGAGAACTTAGCACACAAATCATCTCTACTCTTATGGTTTCACAACTCGTTGTAATATAATTTGAGCAACTGTGATATTTTGTATGTTCTTTTGTTTGTGTTATATTGTATTTTGTGTTGTTGTTATAATATATTGAAACCATATTGCATAATGCCATAACACCTAGCTGGAGTAGTTGAATATATAATTTCCCATGACTTAGTCAATTCTTTAGAAGTTCCTGGTTCCTTGAGGCAACCCTGAGTGCTCAAGTTAGTTTGGTGGTATTAGAGCAGGGAAAATCCTAATAGTAGTCAGTTTAGTATTATATTATGATTTGATGAGGTCTTCTTAATATTGTAGGTGTCAAGGCTTGTATTTTACATGGTTTGAGAGATCGTGATACACACACTTGTAATACTTTGAAGGAGTGTTTCACCTAGAACTATAGTTTGATAATTTCAATGGAGCATGGGGAGTCATCACAACCATTGGAGAAACGACTGAAGCAAACTAGCTGGGTTGCTACCCAACAATTTTTGAATGAAGTTTAGCCAAAATGATTTTTTTTTTACTCTAGAGAAGATCTTGATCCACATCTTGGAAATATTGATGTGGATGGTTTTTCGAAGGGCTATGCATTTAGTCTATGATCCCTAGAGGCAAGAATGGTGTAGGAGTGTTAGGGAACATACATGCTTCTCCAATGTGGGTGGCAATTCAAAAGGCTATTCATTTAGGCTATGGCCCATAAAGACAACAAAGGTGTAGGAGAGTTGGGGAACAAATATGCTTCTCCAAGTCAGTGAAGGAAAGACTTAAACTACATTGTCTGATTAGAAAATTAAAGGATTTGTCATTTAGCATAACTTATTTAAGACAACTACGAAGAGAAAAGCTCAGAACCTGTAATACTCAAACATATCCATATTATTTCAGGATATCAAAAGCTTAACTAAGCAGTAGAGTACGAGCTTTCATTTACTGCTATATATGGTTCATGATTTGATAGATTCGAGAGAAATAGTAGTATGTATCAATTAGATTGTTTAGATATTAAGTATATAAAAGTATCTTTAGAAGGAAAACCTTTGCAAAGGCTACCTGATAGTGTCACAGGGCTTCATGGAGCCATTCTTTTACCTGTCCAAACTATTTATAGTTCATGGGTCACTGTAGAATGACTCCTTTGGCCCAAGGAAGAAGGGGTCTAGCAGAGTTCTTAAGGCTTCCTCTGTTGAAATATAGGGGCTGGTTTTTGTCGTCGGTGTGTGACCAATCGCAGGAAAACCATTGCAAAGGCTACCTGATAGTGTGACGGGGCTTCATGGAGCCATTCGTTTACCTGCCTGAACTATTTCTAGTTCATGGGTCACTAGAAAATGACTCCTTCGGACCAAGGGAGAAGGGAAATGTTTCCAAGCGAAAATCGTACTACCTAACATTTCTTGAAAAGTCTATTAATGATGATAAAAGGAAATTAGGTTGCGAGCTATGAAAGCTATATGTAAAAATAGATAAAAATGCCAATCTACACTTTCCCACCTGTAAGAATGTAAGCTAAGTTGAAAGATTAGTTGCTTCTGTTTGCAATGTTTGAACTCTTCGTTCTAAATTTGATATACAATGCATATTTCTTTCTTTTGATCGTACATTTGATTGTCGATTCGCTAATATCCTGCATTGAAAATTATATCCAAGAACTTTAGATACAATTCACTTGCTTTATACCAAGTAACCTAACATTTCAGAAGGGCACCTCAATGACTACAATAACATTTCCCATTGGGAAACAACAATAGAATGAAGAAGAAATGTTTACCTATCATTGGCAGGTCACTGAATTGAAATCCTCTGATAGGTTTCAAGGTCAGTTTCATTCTATGGAATCAGTTGAGTTTACTTTCCCACAAATGTAGAGAGGAAAGAAATATCTATTTACTACTAGCAAGCATCATTGAATTCAAATACATTGATAGGTTTCAAAGTGAGTTTTGTCATGCTATGCAATCAGTGGAGTTCAATTTCACACTGTCAGCTATATGAATCAAAATGAAAACTAGGGAGCTCAGATAGAGTTAAAACTATACCTCCTAGCTCATTTTGGATCAATAAGTGCTAGGTCTTGGAGTTTTTTTGCTGCCATTGCATTATTGGACTCTAAAGACTCAATAAAATAGAGTTTTACTTTACTTAGTCAAGTGGGACTATATATTTTACTGAGCAAAGGGCAGGCAAGATAGTGATGTGGGAGCCCCTGGGACTAGTTCTGAAATTGGCTCTCAAACTAAAATAGGCTCTGCTATTGGTTCATATACCCTTGCTTCTCTTTCCTTTTTCTCGAATCAATTATTTAACTACTAAGGCATTCAACCAAATGAGTATTATATGCCTCTGATTTCTTATTTACTTATCCCTTATGGTTTCACTATATATGGGCACTAAATCCATGATAGCGCTCTTGGCATTATATATCCAATGGATCTAGTGGTAGTAATATCCAAAATGGCTAGACTAGCAAGATGGGCAAGGACCTCGTGAACCCTAAAATCAATCATTGATTAGTCCCGATACAAAGTGGTTGAGTGAGACAAGGGTCCATGGGCTTTGTATTGGCTATGTGGGCATATATATTGATGGAACCAATTTTCTTCATTAGAAGAATGACCATCTTCTCTATCACTATACTGAGATTTCTTTATGAAATGCTAAGAGATAGAAAGAACATTAATTGTCCTAGTACAATCATACTGGAACGAGGATCATCTCATTTTGATGCACATGCATACTATGTATATTCGTATTGTATTATGCAGACTCCCAACACTTATTGGAATTGAGGGAGCTCAAGCTCAACTATAGCTTTCCTTCCTCTGGAGTAGCTCCTCAAGAAAATGGATAACTTTCCCTACTGGGCCATCCCTCACCGCCGGTAGCTCAAACAATCCAATCAAACTTCACAATGGGGATAAGAATCTGCACTAGGATAATAGATAGGGCAAAAAGAAAGAAATGAATTAGGAGATGTCCATGTAATATAAAATGAGCCAAAAGACCTCAATGAATTAATTGGGATTCTACAAGGACGCAGGGAACAAGAGGTGTGGACTGTTTTGTAGAACCCACAGTAGAATTGGGTTATAGAGCACGACTAGGATGGGAATGAATCGTTAAAGCCTACGAAGACCTAAATAACTGGATAGGACTCGACCTTTATATAGATACTTTGTAGATCAACCTGCTCCCCACTAAAGATAGATTATTTTTTATTTTTGCCTAATAAAACCTCACATTTATAAACCCTTCAAAACGGGCCCTTTGGTTGCCCCAAAAAAAGTGATAGAACACATTTATTTTGAGAAACTTGGGGGTGTTAGCACTCAGAATGAACCTCAAGGCTGAGAAGAGGCAATTCTGAGGTAACCACAGACCAAACTTTCGATCTGGCATTTAGCCCTGCTAGACCAGAGAGGGCTCTCTCTTTGCCCACAAGATGTGGCTGCAATAAATGAAATTTTAGGCTAGCTATGGAGTGCGGGGATTTGTTTAAAAGTTTCTGGGTCGAAAACAACAAGAGAAAGGACCATTGGGCTATGGAGTCAATGCCAGTTTCTACTGTCAAACTTGGGGCAAAGTAAGTTCCATGTTTAGCCAAATAGAAGATTGCAAATGTGAGAAGAATAGGGGAGAAAGCCCACTGCTTTGCAGGGATAAAACAAGGGATGGATCTGTAGTAACAACTTTAGAAGAATTAGAGACACAGGGTTGCTCAGTAGAGCATCTAACCAAAGATGAATTCTGTAAAGACAACCACCACATCTAATAGCAAAATCATCATGAAAGGAGCATCATAGGGGATGGATTCCTAACATATCTCTTAGATAATGCTATAACAAGGTAGAGAAAACAAAATATGTAAGTGAGTTACATGAAAAACATACTGAACAATAACACTATGATGGATCCCAGTTTCAAAGGGCGGAAAACTGCTGTATTAAAATGATATTCAGGAAACAATTACACAATGCCAAGCAGCCTCTCTGCTACCAAAATCAAACCTTTACACTATGAAATTCATCAAATATATACATTTATCTCATCCCTATACTAAGGGAATTGAGCTCAACCATTTCTTGAAAATAGAATTAGTTACATCAAACTTGGACTGAATTTATGAAAATAGGTGTTAAAGATGATTTCGTATCTCCTTAACTGTAGCACCTGTTACAAAATTGAAAGAGGTTTTTCTAGATAAGGTCGTGCTTGAGAAAAATTTCTCTCAAAATTTGGAAATTGGTTTCCACTTCCTTGGAATGTGTGCCACAAAATCATCTCTATAACAGAAAATCATTAAAAATTTAAATATGTAAAAATAAGTTGTAAAGATCTAGTCAAATATTCCACTTCACGACACCTGTGAATAAATTGAAAGAGGTGTTTTTATATGGCTTGTGGTTAACACAAACCTCCTTGGGTTTCTCAAAATTAATTTCCATCTATTGTAAAATGGCACCACACTAAAATGACTAAAACAATAAAATAAATGAAAAAATTGTTTTGTTTTAATGTAGGCTCCAAATATCACTGTATATCTCCAACATAGTAGCAAATGTGCATAAAATGAAGAAGTTTTTTGTTATTTGATATGTGATGGACAAAAACCTATTTCACTTTTGTAAAATTCTTGTCCAAACTGATTTTGTAGTAAACGTTTCCCTGTGTGTAGCAACTGACCTCAAAACATGCATAACCAGGAATAATCATTCATTTCAATCATATATTCTGATTCAGAAACTGGTTATAGGAGTGCGATATACCGTTAGAAAGATTTTTTTGAGATGATTCTAATGGAAATACTTATGATATGATTTGCACTGAAAATAATGCGCAAAACATCTCTGAAAACCATACATATTAAGAGCCCATTTTGATCCCTGGTTACGGGCTGCAAAGGCTGGAACTAACATTGGCCTCATTGGGGATGGCTGCTCCTTGGATGTGTCAAGAACACTATAGACCAAGTTCCTCATCCATTGGGAAATACGATCAAATAGATGCAAACCCAAAACAACTCATACCAATCCAAAAACATATACATACTGCAACTCGTACATAAACAAATACCAAAAACTGAAATGTTGCTTCAAGCATCTTATTTATGTAAAAATATACCCTACTTTGTTGCAAAATTGATAAATCAAGTAACGTTGTAATGCCATATCAACCAATCAAGTAACTGTGACAAGGATGTTGCTTGAATGTGTTTCAACCAGGACACAAATGTAAATGTTGATAGCCATACATGCACATAATGAGTCTAGTTATGTAAAAGGAAATCTGATCTATCATTCAAACTAAAAAAAAATGCCATGTACGTTGCAATGGGATAAAAAAATCCATACTCTGTTTGCTACCCCAACTGCTCAATACATGCTTGCAGCTGTAAACTATCAATGCAAATATCCACAGGCAGCCTTACCTTCTATTCCTTCTGCTGATAAAGGTCCCTAAAGAATGGGACTCGAAAGTCCAGATCCTGCGACTATATTTGGGTCTCTAATTTAGTTAGATCTCCTTCAATTTTCATGGCAAACTCTTGCAAAAAATTGAGCTTAACTTCATCACTGCATCGACAAGATTTCAGATAAGAAGAAAGAGATGAACCAAAGTTCTCATCTACCTCATCATCTGTGCACATATCTTCCCATTCTCTAAAACCTTGAATAGAGGGCACCTCTATTTTGAATTCTTCCTCTTTCTCCATCCTTGTTTCAAGAAATATATGCCAAAAATATGCAAAGGAGTTAATAGATCTGATAGGAAAACCTTCAATCCATTTTCTACATTTGCCTTGAAACGAAGCAAAGAACAATCTGATGAAGATATCTTCCTTTTTAACTCTAATAATTTCCACAAATTTTTTAAATTTTTCTATATGTTCTAGAGTCAAAGTCGGATCTTCCCCATTGAATTTAGGGCCATTACTCAAAATGTATGCATCCTTTGGTAATTGATTAGGAGAACTAGGAATATTAGAAAAATCGATACATGAATACCTTGAACATATAGAAGCAACATCTGAGTCCTTCATTTAGCAAGTGGAGCCACCATCAATACTTTGAAACTTAGGATTTCGAATAGTGGAGTCGCTAGGCAGATGTTTCAACCTTCATATGTGTCTGACTGTTGTCCACCATCAACAATTAGATCTGCAACTTGAACGATCTTTCCTAGAGAAGATCTGTCACCTTGTCCCCGGTAACGGCACCAATATGTCAGCACTTAGAATGAACCTCAAGGCTAAGAAGAGGCAATTCCAAGGTAACCGCAGACCAAGCCTTTGATTTGGCATCTAGCCCTACCAGACCAAAGAGGACTCTCTCTCTTTGCCAACAAGATGTGGCTGCAATAAATGAAATTTTAGGCTAGCTATGGAGTGCAAGGATTTGTTTAAAAGGTTTTTGGGTTGAAAACAACAAGAGAAAGGATCATTGGGCTATGGAGTCAATGCCAGTTTATGCCAGCAAACTTGGGGAAACGTAAGTGCCATGTTTAGCTAGACAGAAGATTGCAAATGTGAGAGGAATAGGGAAGAAAACTTGTTTCCCTGTAGGCATCAAACAGGGGATGGATTTGTAGCAGCAGCTTTAGACAAATGAGAAACACAGGGTTGCTCAGTAGAGCATCTAACCAAGGATGAATTCTTCAAATACAACCACCACATCTAACAGTAAAATCATCATGAAAGGAACATCATAGGGGATGGATTCCTCTAAGCACAGTCCATTTCAGACTTCAAAAGTCCTTAAATCCACCATATTCTCATATCGGGTGTGCCTGTAAGTTGCCATCAAATGTCGTAGTGGCCCTACTCCAAAGTTCCCCTTTGTATTTTTGAAATGTGTTAAAATTGAGGAAATGCATTAGAAATGGATTTTCTCTAGACTTGAAACAATATATAATAGCCTTGACAGACCCTTTCAGGTCTAGCTTATCGCATCGGCTGTCATCCTTTGCATTTATTTTAATAACGGAAACTACGAAAATACATTAAAACTGGCTTTTCTGCGGATCTCATTTCTTATGAAATATTATTTATAAGTCTGTGGGGTCTAGGTCATCGGATAGCACATAATGGTTTCCTCGATTGTGATATCACAATCACTCATTGCAATAACCCTCCAACCATTGTAAGCACTCCTGTAACCCTCGATAATGATCCTGCGATGTAATATGGGTCATCAATATACGTGCTCGATTAACAGTCCAAATTAACTCCACCAATCGTTGTCAAATGTGTCATGTGGTATGCGCCAATAACTGCTATCTGCCTATGCCGATTGTGATTGCTGATCAGATCTGGATTGTCAATCGGCAATATTTGATGGCTACTATGCGTTCATTTGCTTCGTCTCTAATACTCTGTTCTTTTCGCTGATTTCACATGTTTTTGCCTCCCGATAGTCTTTTTCCCCATTCTGAAAGGTTTTATCATGAAATTTTCTTTGGTCTTTGGCATGATTTTCTAAGTTTTCAATACTTAGAGAGTGTTCTTGGATCCATTTCGATCATGCCTCCCCACTGAAAAAGGCTTTTGGACCACCAAAAGTTGGCTTTCAAGCATCGCTTAAGTGAGGATACAGCTTCCTCACTTGTCCAATCTCTATCCATTTGGCACTACTGGGTTTTGAACCTTTTAGCCCTATCATAAGGTACTCCATGTCTCCTCTACATGTAGTCCTAACCTTCCTATATAGAACTATATCTTCTTGTAGTTCATTGAGGTATTCCGGCTACAGATCATCAACGGAAGGCAATTTAATTTGCTCTTCGGGATCTTCAATTAAAGAAGGTTCAAATAGTCTTAAATTTTTTGCATTTACCATTGAATAGATGTGCATGTTTTCTGGTAGATCAAGGGGGAAGGCGTTCTCACCAATTTTCTCACATAACTTAAAAGGCCCATACCTTATTAGCTTCAACTTCTTTCCTTCACCTTGCATTTTGTCCTTGCTCATATACAACCATACTTGATCACCAACTTGGAAGCTATTCTCCACCTAATGTTTATCATGCCTTGCCTTGTAATTGGCTTGGCACTTTTGCAATTGTTCCTGCACTGCCTGGTGAATTTCATGGATCTGTTCAATGAATCTGGTTGCTTTGTCCACATCACTGTGTCCAACAATTGCTATGTTATTTTCAAAGTCAAAATCCTAGGGAGACCTTGGCATAAAACCAAAACAGGTCTCAAAAGGAGATCTATGTGTATAAGAATGTTTAGCATGGTTGTAAGCATGTTGTACATAACATAAATGTTCATCCCAAAGCTTGGGATGCTTGCCGCAATAACCCCTGAGTAACTGGATCACTATCATGTTGACTAGCTCTCTTTGGCCATCGGTTTGTGGGTGAAAGGTTCTGCTCTTCTTCAATCTGGTGTCCATCAATTCCCACAGACTTGACCAAAACTTCCCAACAAATCGGGAGTCTCTATCAGATACTATGGAAGTGGGTAACCCAAAATGCACCTAGACATGCTAAAAGAACATCTTCGCTATTTGTTCAACTATAATCTGCTTATTACAAGGTATTAAAATACACATTTTACTGAACCTATCCAAAATAACATATAAATAGTCATGTCCCTTTCTAGATTTTGGCAATCCTCCAACAAAGTCCATGGAGACACTTTCCCAAGGATGGGAAGGAACTGGTAGTGGAGTGTACAAGCCTAGCTTTTTATTGCTAGGCTTACTTTTAGCACACATGGTACACCCTCTTACATATCTAGAAACTGTTTCATGCATTCTTGGCCAATAGCAGTATCTTTGCAGTTGTGAAATTGTTTTTCTTACACCAAAATGACCTGATATTAGAGAAGTATGTGCTTCCCTAACTATGTTGACTCTTTCGGTTTGGGGAATGTATATTTTTCCCAAATGATACAAGAGTTGGTATTTAACATAGTAATCCAACTCTTCTATCTTTTTACCATTACTTAAAGCTACATATACATCTTCAAAATCTATATCTTGAGCATATTGTTCAATGTAGCTTTCATGCATGATTGAGTTATGCTTAAGTATAGTAGATGCATTTATGATTGGTCTGGACAACATATCTGCAAATTTATTGTGTATACGCTTTTTATATCTGATGACTAAATGAAACTGTTGTAGGAAACTCATCCACCTATAGTGTTTTGATTGTTGCAATCTAGTTTGTGTGTGCAAATACTGAAGTTGCTGATGATCAATATGTATAATTGTTTCTTTTCCCATTAAGTAATTTTTCCACTTTTTCACACTCTGGACTAATGCATACAATTCTTTATCATATGTAGGATAATTAACTACTGTAGAATTAAAAGTCTCAAAATGGTAGCATATGGGTTTACCATGTTGCATCAACAATGCTCCCATGGCATAGTCACTTGCATCGGTTTCAATCTCAAATGCTTGTTGAAGATTTGGCAATGCTAGTACTGGTGTTGTAATAAGTTTTCCTTTCAAGGTGTTGAAGGCTTTCTGTTGTTTTCCTCCAGACTGAAACACCTTGTTCCATCCTGTTAAGGCATGTAAGGGAGCTGCAATTAAAGAAAAGTTAACAATAAACTTGCTCCAATACTCTCCTGCTCCTAGGAAGCTTCTAACTTTGGTAGCAGATTTGGGTTTAGGCTAGTTTACAATGACTGCAACCTTAGAGGGATCTATCTTCAATTCACCATTCCTTACAATATGACCCAAATAATTCAAATATGTTTTACTAAATTCACATTTTGATAATTTAACATAGATATTTTCTTTCTTCAAAACATCTAGAGTCTACTTTACATGCTTCAAATGTTCTTCCCATGTTTTACTGAAAACAAGAATGTCATCCAAATATGCAATTACAAAATCATCAATAAAAGCCCTAAGTACACCATTCATAACTCTCATGAAAGTGGCAGGAGCATTAGTTAAGCCAAAAGGCATAACTAGCCCTTCATACAACCCTTTCTTTGTTTTGAAAGCAATGTTCCATGCATCTTCCTCTGCTACTCTGACCTGGTGGTAACCACTATGCAAGTCCAACTTGGAAAAGTAAACAGCTTCTTTCAGCTAATCCAATAGATCATCAATGTGAGGAAGGGGATAATGATTCTTGATCGTTATTTTATTCAGTGCTCTGTAATCGATGCACATCCTCCACAAACCATCTTTCTTCCTCACCAACATGATTGGAAATCCACATGGTGATGTGTTTGGTTTTGTGAACCCTTTCCCGAGCAGTTCCTGTACCTGGTTCTTCATCTCTGCATTCTCTAAACCAGATAACCTATACATTCCGATGTTAGGCAATGGAGCATCTTCTTGCAAATTAATATCATGTACAATTTCCCTTTTGCGTGGCAGACCTTTAGGTTCTTGAAATAGGATATCATACTCTCAAATAAATTTTTCTAAATCAACTTGTTGTTTAGCATTACAACCTTTAAATACATTGGTTTTATCAGGTTCCTTTTCCTTTACAACCATCAGTAAAAATTTATTTCATGAATTTACAATTCATTTCACCTGCCCCGAGTTTATGAGAGTATAATTATTCTTCAGTTTATGAGCTCTCACAATATATTTGGTTCCATATTTAACAAGTTGATACTTATTTTCAGCTCTATAGAAAATGGCTTTTCTATCATACAAGTAAGGACTTCCTCAAAGAATTCCATATATATCCAAAGGAATGGTGTCTAACTCAACCTCATCTACAAATGCCAAAAGAAAACCTATGTTTACATTATCTAGTCACTTGTAGCTTTGTTTTATCACATACCAAACCTAATCGATATGGCTTCTTATGAGGTGTGGTTAGTAATCCCATCTTCTTTATAATTGCTTCAGAAATTAAGTTTACTTGTGATCCACTATCAAACAAAGTATCAATCTTTTGATGCTTGGAAATAACTCTAATATGAAAAATCTCATGTCCTTTCCTCTCATTTTCTTCACTATCAATAGTTTGTGTAGAATTTCTAGTAGATGCTTCAGAATTTTTACCTTTTATACCTGTGGCTACAATTGTTGTTTCATCACCTGAGTTTGACCCCAAATCTTTCTGTGTAGCAGCAACAATCTTCTTCTTCTTGCCATCAAACTTCTTGGGTTTCATCTCTGAATGCAAAGACCAACAATGTTCATCATCATGTCCATCCTTCTTACAGTGAGTGCATGAAGGTTTTGCCTTTTGTACACCATTTTCCTTCCTCTCTTTCCATTTCTACTTCCTCTTCTCCTTGTTCTTGCTTACAGTTGGTTTTGATGATCCCCCAATCTCTGGGTTCACATTCTTGCTTCTAGCCTCTAGATGGGTAGCCTGAACAGATACCTCATCTATGCTAGTAGGGTTAAACATGAAAATGGTGTGCCTCAATTAACTGTGTAGAACACCTATATACTTCAGCAAAGTTTCAAGTGAGTCTAAAGAAATGCCTAGAATCAAAGCTCTTTTTCTAAATTCTTGGGTGTAGCTTTGTACACTTTTCCCTTTTAATTGGTGAAGAGTTTGCCAACTCATCATAGCTTGCTACATATAAGCTACTGGATAGAATTGTTTTTTAATTACAGAAACAAATTTACTCTAGACAGAAAGAATTTTACCATGCTTCTTCAAGTCAGCTTGTGTCCTGCCTTCCCACCATACCAAGATAGTTCCTCCCAAGTGTAGGCTTGCCAGTTGAATTTTACTCATGTCTGAATCAATTCTCTTCACCCTACAATACACATCAATCTATCTAATCCAGTTATCTAGCTTCTTTGCATTTAAGTCTCCATCATATATTCGCAAATCAAATTTAACATATAATTTAATCAGATATGTTTTCTTCTTTTTATTTCCAGGGTGGACAGAGGAGCCTCTTTTCCTTTCCCATTTCCTTCAGAATGGCCATCTATAAGATATTCTTCTGCTCCTTTGTCTTTTTTGGAGGTTGAAGAGTCTTCACTTCGACCTTGTTCATTTTTTGTTCTAATTATAAATGATATTAACTGGTAAAAATAACAATTGAAAAGAAATATTGATTCATCCCCCTCTTAGTATTTCCAACAAGTTCACCTCCACATACCATATGTTAGTAGATGGAAAGCAAGTTCCTCATTTCCACCTCTAAGATACATTATTATGCTACTTGGGCCACCTTTGTGTTCGTTCAAGTGAGTGTGCCAAGATGATTGGGAGGCGCAATATAGTCGAGTCGCAGGACACGGGTGTGTGGAGAAAACTATGGTTTTACTACAAAAGTACTTTTATTGGCCCAAACTTTGACTAGATGTTGGGAAATATATCAAATTCCTCACTGCCTACACCAACGCCAAACCAACCATCAAGAAATAAGGCCTGTACACTTCTCTTCCTACCCTGAGCCAGTTGTGGGAATCCATCTTCATGGACTATATTTTCCCCCCTTCTACCAAGCATGGTAATGAATGTGTATTTGTGGTCATTGACAGGTTTTCTAAGATGGCTATATTGGTAGCATGAAAGAAGAGTATCATAGCAGGGGACAATGCCAAACTCTTATTTGAATGATTATGGGAACATTTTTGGATCCCACAGACCATTATATCATATCAGGATAACAGGTTCTTGAGCACCTCTACTCAAGCCTCTAAACATTATTGGACACCAAGCTCACCAAGTCGACTACCTTCCATCCCGAGACTAATGGCCAGACGAAGGTTGTCAATAGGATGATAGTGCACATACTTTGCATGTACAAATCCAAGCATCCACAAACCTGGGATGAGAGTCTTCCCTATGTGAAACAAATTTATAACAGAGCTCTCCATATCTCGACTAGTCGCAATCCCTTTCATGTGGGTCTAGGATTTCAATCATTGTGTCTGATTAATATTTCCATGCCTCATGCAACTACACGTATAGAATTCACACATGTAATGTCTGAGGCTGATAATGTGACCATATTTATTAAACGCATCCAACACATCTGCCAACAGGTTCACGAAATCTTGGAGAAGACAAATGCCAATTACAAGTAACAACATGATCAACATCGAGTGCCACACAAGTTACAGGTGGGCATCAAAGTTTGGTTGCATTTGTAGAAAGAATGCCTTACCAAAGCCCATTGGAAGCTCAAACAACTCCGATATGGTCCTTACACCATTACCATGGTTGTGGGAGATAATTCTTTTGAGTTCAGCATTTCCCCATTCCTTCGCCTACACCTAGTGTTCAGTGTCAACCACCTTCGACCATACTTCCCACCATTACTAGACACATCAGACGTTGCAGAACAACTCACACCAACAAAATTAAACCCAAACTATATGGAACACACTCAACTCATTAGATTATGGGAAAACAAATCAAGAACACTCACTAGTAGAAGATTCAACTATATCGGGTTGTCTAAGCTGGCCAGCTATTGCACTAAGGTAAGTGTTTCACTAGGGGCCAACTTGAGCAGAAGTTTCCCCATATCATGGAGGGACTCAACGCAATGGGGACAATTTCTTCCTAGGGGGGATGGACTAATCTAGTTTGATGTTGGAGGTAACCTCGCTATTCCACTTGGATACCCACCACTGTATCTTTTAGTTTTTCAGTTTCCTTAATTGTAGCACAATTTACTATTTTTTGCAAATTTTCAGGTCGTGAACGTCTGGAGCCATTTTGAGGCCCTAAATGATATTTTTGGGAATGTTGAGGCAAAAATGGGATTTTGAGCAATGTTTTCCACTCGAAAGTTGTAGTACTTGGATATATCTTTCTAACGAGGTATTGTGCGTGTCAAATGAAGATCGTATGCCAAAGTTACAACCTCGAGAATTTGATGTACCAATGTATACAAACAGGGCCCATAGTTCTGGAACTTGATTTCCTAGGGTTAGGTTTTTGGATGTTTATGGCTTTCCATTATTTATCAATAATAAACAGTTCTTCGAGACTCATTGTAACACATTTTCAAGGCATGTAGCCACCACATCTCTTCTCAGACATAAGTTACCATCGCCTAAGCTAGTCTTATTTCCATTCTATTTGTAAGCATATTTCATTGTTTGATATTAATTAAATGAAGTATTATTTATGTTGCATCTTTGTATTTATGGTATATCTGTAATTCTTTGTGTTCTAGTTTAAGTTCAGATTAGAAGCCCTGTGTAGACAAATTCTCTAGAAGCCCATAGTAAGTTATGGGTTGAGTTGCTAATCTTGGAAGCATTGGTCGGAAAAAACACTCAAGAGCCTTGGAAAGCTTGGGTAGAGTCCAATCTGGTGATGGTTTTCTGATGTTTGAGTGTGAGGTGGAACCTTTGTATGATGGGTTGAGGTGGTTGTCCTCTCGAAGGCCTAGATGGTTTTGATTGATGTGTTTTATTAGATCCCATATTCATACTTTGAATATGGCATGGGGGTGATTCGTTGAAGAGAGATTTGGATCAGTCATGTTTATGGTGAGGTGGTTCATGGAAGTCCCATAACTGGTTGGCCTTTGCATGATTAATACAAGGTTACTTCTCCTTGTTTTTTCATGAGTATTGTACTGGTTTATATGTGGATTATATGGCTATTGTTTCCTTGGTATTTTTGTTGTTATTATGCTGGTTATCAATATGTATTATGACAGTGGCCATGTATGGCTCTCATCATGTTTTTACCTTTAAATGAATGAACAATGTATCTATACCCTAATGGATGAAACTATAGCCAATATTTTGAGGCACCAATTCTTCTTAGCGATTGTCAGATGATTATGATACCCCTATGGTCAAATATGTTGTTTAAACATGTAGATTACATATTTGTGACATGTTTGATGAAATGCCTATCATGGCTAGTAGGGGTCCAGTCAAGCCTTTGTTGAAATATTTGCATTTGTATCATTGTTCTACTATCATATTATAGCTTTGGAAGTTTCATTTAGTTTTGGTCGTGACCTAGGCTCTCGAGCTGAAAAGGTGGCTCAAATCCCGGAGACTCACACATAGCAATGGGAAGAAAAGTGCCTGGATGCAGACATACCCATGTTGTGGGAGCATCCACAGCATCCAGGACACATGCATGCCCATATCAATGGAGCGTCCAAGAGTTTAATGGTTTAAAAACTAAGTGGTACCTAAGGGATGATTACCTGAGAGGTTGGGATGGTTCCTGGGTGTCTTTTTGCTGGCATGGAATGTTTGCATAGTGTGTTTCCATCGATTCCACTTCCTTATGGTGACTTAGGAGGTTGAGTCATATAATGGTAACTTATCCTCACATGTTTACCCTGGTTAGCCGATTGCTTGGGTAGATGTGGGAGGAAGGTGTTAAAATTTTTCTTTTCTAGTGTTTCTCCATAGATATGATCCATGTACTTCCATCTAGATTTTATCCATGAGGAAGCAAATCTAATTTAATAACTTTACCAAAATAATCTTTGAATTCCTGAGCACATGCCTTGGATTTTGAGTGGACCTTATAAAATATTCATCTACATCAAGCTTCTTACCAAGTAAATCCCATATATTCTTAATCTCCAAACTTAAACTTTTATCTAACATTTAAATATTTGTTAATATAATAAAATTATCCTTAAACTTGTTCATTACTAATATGATCCTAAATGCAGAGTGTAGCTCTTGCAGAGTGTAGATCTTCGGCCTGCATACACTACTCTTTTTTTAATTCTATTTCAATCTTTTTGAAACTATTTCTATATTTTTATTTAAGTAATTTATTAGGGGATAGTCATATTAATTTTGGAATGAAGCTTCTAGAATTTTAATTTAATTATTAAAAATTTATTAGATAGATAGTGAGATTTAACTTGTGCAAATCAAACGCTGAGATATATTTCCAAAGTAGTTACACAGTTTTTCACTTTTAATTAAATTCATTAATTAAGAAAAACGTCATATCACAAGTGTCATATGAATGAGTTATGGTTTTTTGAGCATGTGGTATTGATAAATTGTGGTATTGTAACAAAACATGTTTACAAATTAAGAATATCCATGATAAATTGGGGATGAATCTCTATGATTAAAATTCTTGTTGCATGTTTTTTCATAGAAGTAGATATGTTTAACTTATAAATCAATTTTTTTTATCATTAACAACATTAATAATACTAATTATAATAATTTATTTTTATCATTAGCAACAACAATAATAATTATTATTTTAAATAAATATGTAATGTAGTTAGTTAGTGTTTGTCTTGTGCAATGAACCCTATACAAACACGTTTTGATTTATGTAGGCTCATGTCTGTGGTGATGCTAAGCAGCCTTGAAACCTACATAAATCCAAATTAAAACACCTCTATGGCTCTATGGTTTTGAAGACTTCGATACAAAGCTGGAGGAGCGAAGTTCTCTGGAACCTTGTGCAACGAAAATTCTTTTTTGTCTCAACTGAAATGATCTTTCAAGAACTACGATAGGGAAAGGGCAGCAACAAGCAGGCAGATGACGGGCTCGAATCTGCGGCATAGAACTCTGTAAGATTTACATAATTCTTAGCACTAGGCATGGAGGACTTTTATAATGAGCCATTTGATGTGATTAGAAACACATGGATTTTTACTTTTGGATCTACGGTCAATCTAATTCGGGGCAAGTGCAATCTGCACTCAGGTTTGCTGATATTAGGTGCCCACATTTCTTATCTTTTTAATACATATTTTCTCATATATTTTCAAATATAAATACTTCGCCACAACTACCAAAGATTACCAAAGGTAGACCTAGCACAATTACTCTACAAGGCCTTTATGAGTATGTAGAGTCTTTAGAGAAACCTAGAGAAGAAAGAGAAGTCAGAGTTAGAAGCCATGCTCGAAAATAAATTTACATCTCTTGAAGACACGATCCAAAAACAAATATAAAACAAAATAGAACTATTGGAGAATAAAATTGTGGCAATGGAGACTAGGTTGTAGGTTATAGAAAAAAAAAACCAAGATACTAACCAAACATCCCAGCAAGGAGATGTTGATACTCTAGAGAGTCTTAAAATGAAGGACATGATTAAAGAACTAGAAGAAAACGTTAATAGTCGCCTAACCCTAAATAATGTGGTAGATAAATTAGATATCAAACCTATTAAACATGAAATGAAAAAATTAATAGAATTAGACCATGAGCATAACAAAAAGACCTTGAACTTTATAATCTTTGGTTTAAAAGAGGAGGTTGATGAAGATACTTTAGCCATAGCCCAGACATAATTACATAATAGACTACAAATTGAAACAACGTGTCTCATAGAAGCAACAAGCTTGAGGAAATTCACTAAGAATAAAGGAATATTGATCCAAATAAAGGTGAGCTCTACTGATCATAAGTATGACATACTTAGTAAAACCTCAAGTCTAAAAGGAATGGGAATATTCATAAATGAAGATCTCCTTCCAGAAGATCAAGCAGAATTAAGAAAGGAGTTTCAAAACGTAAAAGAAGCTATGAGGCAATCAAAATGGGCAATAATAAAAAATAGAAAAGCCTTTATCCAAGATAGAAACCAAAAAGAGTAATAAATAACAATTCAACATGCTCCGGATTCTTTCTTGGAACTATCAGGGTTTTCCATGGAAAAAAGGCCCCAAGCTAAGTTGGATCTCAAATGATGTTGATATTATTTTTGTTATTGAAACTTGGGAGCACGAACCATCTAAGGTCCCTAACATACATGGCTTTACGCTATGGTCTACCAGGAACAAGTGATCCCCCGTAGAGGCATTAGGAGAATAACTTGTTACATTAAGAAGGACATCTACCCCCATGCTAGGATTTATAAAATCGACCCTTACAACCAATATAGTTGGATAGAGATCACTGACATTAATAATAAAAAGACCTACATAGTAATATGGTATTCCCCCCATCAATTCTAACTTCTATAAGAAGAAGAATGTAGATAAAAATAGTCCTTTCAATGGTTTAGAGAATGATATTTCTAGCCTAAGGAATGAAGGTAATATCCTTTTAATAGGTGACTTTAATGCTCAAACTTCAAGCAACCAAGCTATTATTCTAAGCAATCATTCCAACCCTAATCCTCTTTAGTTAGATGAAGAACCTACTCTGGCTAGTAGGTACAAAAGGAGCTTTGAAGACCTCGGGGAGAATTTGTTTGGGTTGGAGATAGTCAAGCTCTGTAGTGCTTAGGATCTCATAATTTGCAACGGTCTAAAGAAATGGCCCAACTCTAGCCAGATGACCTACATCCATGGGCTTGGTAGCAGTGTGGTAGACTATGCTATTTCCAATCTCCCTTTATACAACGAAATATAAATTTTGACATCTTAAACGACCACGAGCCTGACTCTGATCATAGGCCTTTATTTATAATTCTCAATTTTGTCATGCATAGAGAACCCATAGAAAATAATCCTTATAGCCAAAAGAAGTTAATATTTGATAGAAATAAATACGATCTCTTTCTAAATGAATTAAAAACTAATTTGCTTCCTTTATCTAGTACAAAAAACATAGAAGACCTCTATCATAATTTTACTACAACCCTCTCATATTCTATTAACAAGTTCTCAATTGAAGTTTCGAATAATAAAAGAGATAGCAAAACCAACCCATGGTATGACAAAGGTTGTAAATGTGCGAGGAGAGCAATTAAGGAAGTTTTTGATGAATCTCTTAAAATGGACAAGATAAAAATATACAAAGCCCTAACTAAAAAGAAAAAGAGGCAGTACATTCATAAAAGACAAGAGAATCTCTTACACCTCTCTAAGGTAGCTCCTAAGAAATTTTGGAGGCACACTCTGAATAGGAAAACTAAAGATAATAATAAAATTTCTTTACACGATTGGAATTCCATCTTAAAAATCTTTATGAATCTCCAAATGCTATGGATAAATTTGAAACCCTGTTCACAATGAAATAAGTTTTCTCATTAGAAGACATTGATTTTGGAATTAATCGCTTGGCAAATGGAAAAGCTAAGGACATTGAAGGTTACCAGGAAAAAATCTTAAAAATTGGAGGTCCTGTCCTCATCCCCCACATCCACAAGCTTTTCAATCAAGCAGTCGAGCAAGGGTTCCCTAAACCGTGGACCGAGAGCCTCATTATCCCTATTTTTAAAAGTGGGGATACAAATAACCCCTCTAATTATCGGACAATTATGATCACCTCTCTCTTAGCCAAGTTATATGGTATTATTTTGGAAAAGAAGTTGAGCATATGGCTTGAAAGTGAAGGTAAGCGGGCTAAAGGCCAAGTGGGTTTTAGAAGGCATCACTCAACAACAGATCACCTCATTATGCTTAGGATCATTGTGGAGGAATGTCGTAATGATGAATCCAATCTCTTTTGTTGATTTGTGGACTTTAGAAAGGCTTTCGATACGGTTCCTAGAAACAACCTTTGGAATAGATTAGAAAAGCTAAAGGTTCCTTCCGAGTTGAGAGCTACCACTATAAGGTTATACGAGAATGTAATTTCCAAGCTAAAAATCAATGAGGGGTGGTTGAAAGATATGAAATGTAATATCAGAGTTAAACAAGGTTGCCCCCTCTCCCTTGCCCTATTTGGTATTTACATCAATAAGCTTGAAGATTATTTAGAGAAAGTAGGATGTGCTGGCACGGTATTAGCTGGGATAGTCATCATCCTTCTTCTCTATGCTGACGACATTGTTATCCTCGCAAGGTGCCCATCTCATCTTGATAAGAAACTTAGGCTTCTTAAGGATTTCTACTCTACCATGGGTATAACTGTTAACACTGACAAAACAAAAATTATGATTATCAAATCCACGAAGGACACTTATGCTAATTTTATGTATGACAATAATAACTTGAAGGAAGTGTATTCTTACAAGTACCTAGAAATTGATATTAATCACAAGCTCAACTGGAGCTATAGCATTGAGAAAAGGATTAATGGGGGGTGGAAAGCTTATTTTGGAGTTGAAAATAATTGTAAAACAACAAAACTCGTAATGTGGGATAAAAAGAAGCTCCTCTTTGAAACTTTAGTCACTCATGTTATCTTATATGGATGTGAGATCTGGGGTTGCAACATCTCTAGAGAATCCTGGAGAAAGATTGAGAAAATCCAGAAGCATTTTATAACGTATAAACTGAAAATTAAAAGCAATACACCCTATCATATTCTCGTTATAGATGTAGGTCTTTCCCATATCGAGAGCCTAGCTATGACTAGGCTTCTAGTGTACAAGCACAAACTCAATAATATAGGAGATCATAGACTTCCTAAGCTAGCTTTAAATTCCAGCCAAAACCACCTAAGTCTCAAGAGGGGCTAGTATAAAGACACGAGGGCCTGGTTAAACCATTGGGAGATCAATGAGAATGATGCATTGCAAAACATTAATAGCATTAAAAATATTGTTACTTCTAAGTTCAAAGAAAAAATGTGGTGTGAAAAAGATTTAGCAGCTAAAATAAAATTAAATTATTATAAGAAGTTCATCAACCCCACCCTAGAAGATCAAAAGTATCGCTTTGTTTTAATCAGCTCAAACAAGAAAATTAATATAGTGAAGATTAGAACGAACTCTCATGAGCTCCATAGTGAAACAGGTCATGGGGCAGTTCCTAAACACGATGGATGGAAAGGATTTGCCATCTCTATGAGAATAGGAACATCGAGGATGAAAACCACTTCCTCTTAGAGTGCCCCACGTACAACCACATTAGATCTCGGTTTCATAATCTCTGTCGCAATACTGACCTTCCTAGTCTTTTACGATGTCAAAATTATAGTGAGCTCGGGAAGCTTCTCTCAAAGCTTTTTGAGCATAGGAATAAAATCTTAAATCAAACTAAATAATTTGTTTCTTTAGATCCAATAGACCAAAGTTTGGTCTCAGTGGACGTTAACCACCACCATCAAGAACTGAAAACTGTGACTTCACATCAAGAGCATCCGATCATTGTCTATAAAAGGCCCCATGGACGATGGTACTAATAGTACTTTAATATAAAGTTATAATTTAGTTGGTTTTTAGGATTTTTTGATTGTATTTTAGCAATGCAAAATGTATCATGAAATAAGTGTTTTAGTAGTTATTATAGATTTATGTCTATCTAAATTTACTAGCCATTTAATTTATATGGCTAAAATATTTCATTATATTACATATCTTAATACATATTCCATCTTTCTCTAAAAAATGAATTACAAAAATAGATATCAAAAATTGAATATTTCTTAATTAACCAAACTTATTTTTAATTTTATAATGTATTTATAAATCTTGATGTATAAGAATCAAATTATGTAATCAGAAAATGCTATGTTTAAAAAAACATCCAGTATTTAAAATCATATTTCAGTGGTTTGCCCCATCTATCATAGTATTTTCCTTCTTCTTAATTAAAGTGTTATGATTTGATTTATTTGGACGATACATTTTCTAGGATATGAAAATATATCTAGTTCTATGAAAGGGTGGCCGTCACAAGTTTCTGATAGGCTAGGCTTTCTTGTACGTAGCTTTCTGGGATATGAAAATACATTCAGTTCTATGAAATGGTGGCCATAGGCTAGGCTTTCTTATAAGTAACTTCCTACGATATGAAGATGCATCTAGTTCTATGGAATGGGGGTCACAAGTCTTTGAGAGGCTAGGTTATCTTGTAAGTAGCTCAAATTGTGAAAGACTATTGAAACATATAATAAGAGAGTTGAAAAATTCAGTAATAGGCTAGGCTTTCCTTTAAGTAGCTCAAATTTTGAAAAACTATTGTAACATATAATAAGAGAGTTGAAAAAATTAAAACAAATTTTAAATCTTTTTAGTTTTTTTAATTAGAAAACACATTAATTTATCCCTATAAAATCTCGATATAAGATCGCATATTTAAAAGAAAATATAAGAGTTGAAAAAATTAAAACAATTGTTAAATCTTCTTTGTGTTTTTTGAATTAAAAAACACATTAGTTTATCTACCCATAATTGCATATTTTGGGGTGGATAATAGTTAAAAAGAAAATATAAGAATTGAAAAAATTAAAACAATTGTTAAATTTTCTTTGTGTTTTTTAATTAGAAAACACATTAATTTATCTAGATATATCTGAATATTGCACATATAAAATTTAAATAGAAAATCGCATATCTCGGCGTAGATATTTCAACTACTTACTAAAATATTGACTTCTAAACACCTTTCTTCGTGATGCAGTTTCGTTACAAGAACTTTCCGGATAACGCTCTCACTATTACGGGAGGAGGAAGGTGGTGTTGAATTTGAGAACATCGGCGTAGCCACGAGTAAATCTGAACTTGCCCGGGCAATTGTTAAAATTGTGCATTTTCATCCTGAGGAGTTTAGAGAGGCCATAAAAATTGAAATGAGGTCGAGTAATATTAAGAGGGAAGACTGATGGAAGATTAGTAGTGGTTGGATACCTCTGCTTTCCTTTTATCTCAGCCCCACTGCTTCTCTCTTTTTGTTATTTCTTCTTTGGTTTTTTCTTCTTATGGGTTGTTGTTTCCCCTTTGCTTCTCTCTATATATATGAAATAATTACCTTACTTGGCTTTACTTGGACTTGTTATATAAATAGATAATATTTTATAACTAAACATAACTAAAATAGTTATAGACTATAAAATAATTATCTGATTAATTATTAAACATTAGCTTTAAACCATTCACTCCATTATTAAATAAAAAAATATATTTATTTTATAATCAAATTTTATAATAAATTAAAAGTAGCTACATATAATAGTTTAACATAATTTCATTTTATTTTTATTTAAGAAAATACTCATATATAGTTACATATATAGTTGAATAAATAACATGATTTAATTAGTCAACTATATAAGTAACTTAGTTATCTAATTAATAGTCATTTCTATATCCCAGAATAATTCCTATAATTTATATAGGATATAGTTAAATAAATAACTTGATTTAATTAGTCAACTATATAAGTAACTTTGTTATCTAATTAATAATGATTTATATATCCTAGAATAATTCCTATGGTTTATATAGTTTTAGATAATATAGAGTATATTAAGTGATTGAGTTTTTAGTTGTATTTTGAGTTAATAGAAATTTATATGTGTAACAACTAACTATTTAATTAATTAAAAAAATTAATTTTGTTGTTGCTGAGGCCATTTCCTTGGTCAATAATAACTTTTTTTTCTAGCCGTTGATTGTTCCCACACTTGGTGGTTCGAAAATCTTCGACAAATAAATTTTGTTGTGATTTTCACCAAAAACTCTCTTAAAAAAAACATGATATAGACGACAAAAACCTAAATTCAATAATTGTTTAATTTAATTTTAAAAAATCATTTCTACCACTATCATTAAAATCTTTGAAAATAAAAATATATGTTTGAACATTTTTATTAATAAAATCTTTTTAGTAAAATTTTATTTTTAATTATTTTTAATTTTTATTAATAAATTCTAACTAATCTTAGGTTTTGCGTATAATCTTTGATTTATGTGCCACCCTGCTATAAAAGAACTACACATTAAGTGGAAATAAAATGAGAACTACAAATGAAGTGAAAATAAAATATAAAACCACAATCAGTCCATTTAATAATTGCAATTACAATCTTTAAATTTGAATAACATCCTTATATTAATTGTAGAAAATATATACATCATCCCATTTGAAATGGACTCTCGTAATTAAAACACAAATCATATATAAAAGTTATAAACCTCACACACAATTGATATCCATTATTTTCATCCAAATTTATTTAGAGTAAATTAAATGTTAGATTTGAAATGCATTTAGAAAAATATGATTAACATGAAATGGCATAATATATAATCATGTTATTGGTGTTGTGTAGGGAAGGCTTACTTTTACTAATATTTACAAGTGAAGTTCATAATCCATGTGACAGAGTAGCTTGACAGAGTAGTTCTTTGAATCTTATTTGGCTACATATGATTATTACACAAAAAGATTCAAATCTCAAATTTGACGACCAATTTTTTTTAATGTAGAGAAAATTTATTTGAATTTTATTATCTTAAATAAATTATATTAGAGAATAATACCATGACCAAACACATGAGTTTTCATCTCGAGTCAAAATGTTTACCAATAGTCAATACCATGGTTTCTCATAAATTTAGAGCTTAAAAACCACATATAACTTGAACGAGTCAAATTTACCTTAACTCCTTAGTCAAAATTAATAAAAAAGACAATTTATTTTATTTTTAATTTTTAGATTACCCTTACTAAAAACACTTCTTACAAAAAGAAACTATTTATATAATATATATATTTTTAACAAAACACTTCTTAGAAAAACTATATATATATATAATTTTGTTAAAAACTTAAAAAGAATGGGTAAATATTCATTATAAGATTATGTAATTTCACCCATAATTACATTATACGATAATAATTATTTAAAATTTAAAAAACAAAATATTATAATTATGTTAGTGTAAGAGGGTACATCATTTGATTTCTATAAGTTTACTTTTTGCATGTAAGGTTGGATACTTGTGAGCTATGGATTTTTCTTAAAGTTTGGATAGCGATACATAATTGAAAATTTATAAAGTTTAATAGGTTATGAGAATTTATTGAAAAAATAACAACTAATATAGAGTATATTAAGTGATTGAGTTTTAGTTGTATTTTAAGTTAATAGAAATTAATATGTGTAACAACTAACTATTTAATTAATTAAAAAATAAATTTTGTTGTCTCTATCTCTTGGTCAAGCCAATTATAGTTGTTGCTGAGTCTATTTCCTTGGTCAATAATAATTTTTTTTCTAGCCGTTGGTTGTTCCCACACTTGGTGGTTCGAAACTCGTCGACAAATGAATTTTGTTGTGATTTTCAGGAAAAACTCTCCTAAACAAAACATGATATAGACGACAAAAACCTAAATTCAATAATTGTTTAATTTAATTTTAAAAAATCATTTCTACCACTATCATTAAAATCTTTGAAAATAAAAATATATGTTTGAACATTCTTATTAATAAAGTCTTTTTAGTAAAATTTTATTTTTAATTATTTTTAATTTTTATTAATGAATTCTAACTAATCTTAGGTTTTGTATATAATCTTTTGATTTATGTGTCACTCTGCTATAAAAGAACTACACATGAAGTGGAAATAAAATGAGAACTACAAATGAAGTGAAAATAAATTCAATAACTACAATCAATCCATTCAATACTTGCAATTACAATCTTTAAATTTGAATTACATCCTTATATTAATTGTAGAAAATATATACATCATCCCATTTGAAATGGACTCTCATAATTAAAACACAAATCATATATAAAAGTTATAAACCTCACACACAATTGATATCCGTTATTTTCATCCAAATTTATTTAGAGTAAATTAAATGTTAGACTTGAAATGAATTTAGAAAAATATGATTAACATGAAATAGCACAATATATAATCATGTTATTGGTGTTGTGTAGGGAAGGCTTACTTTTACTAATATTTACAAGTGAAGTTCATAATCCATGTGGCAGAGTAGCTTGACAGAGTAGTTCTTTGAATCTTATTTGTCTACATATGATTATAACACAAAAAGATTCAAATCTCAAATTTGAAACAACTAATTTTTGTAATGTAGGGAAAATTTATTTGAATTTTATTATCTTAAATACATTATATTAGAGAATAATACCATGACCAAACACATGAGTTTTCATCTCGAGTCAAAATGTTTACCAATAGTCAATACCATGGTTTCTCATAAATTTAGAGCTTAAAAACCACATATAACTTGAACGAGTCAAATTTACCTTAACTCAGTAACAATTAATAAAAAAGACAATTTATTTTATTTTTAATTTTTACATTACCCCTTACTAAAAACACTTCTTACAAAAATAAACTATTTATATAATATATATATTTTTAACAAAACACTTCTTAGAATATATATATATATATATAAACAAAACACTTCTTAAAATAATATATATATATATATATATATATATATATATATATATATATATATAATTTTTTTTAAAAGTTAAAAAGAATTGGTAAATATTCATTATAAGATTATGTAATTTCACACATAATTAGATTATACGATAATAATTATTTAAATTTTTAAAAACAAAATATTATAATTATGTTAGTGTAAGAGGGTACATCATTTGATTTCTATAAGTTTACTTTTTGCATGTAAGGTTGGATACTTGTGTGCTATGGATCTTTCTTAAAGTTTGGCTAGCGATAGATAATTGAAAATTTATAAAGTTTAATAGGTTATGAGAATTTATTGAAAAAATAAAACCTACACAAGAGGGGTTGCGGGGAAGCTACTCTCTGCCCTATGTGGATGTTCAAAGCAATATTAATAAATCGAGAAGCAAACGATTGATTTTACCTGATTGAAGCTTGAACATGGTGGGAGCATTGCTACTGCTATTCAATGACTCAGGTCTTCATCTGAAGGCCAGTCATATTGAAGTTACTCTACCTACGGACAAGAAATTTCAGCATAGAACTAGTATTTGGGTATAAACATGAATGGCAGAAGCCTCAGTTAAAGTGGTATAAGAGAGGCTATAAGGTTATAGCTTAGGGTTATTCCATTAGCTTGTTGAGGTTCCAATCATTGGTAGGTTCGCATTTAAAATGTCACAAGGGACATAGAATATGTCATATTTAGCAAGCAAAAAACATTTTTGTTCTATGGGATCAAATAATAACCAACCACTCTAGAAAAATGCTTCATGCCCTTGTTGTCTACCTCCACAGTTGTAGTAACCAATTGACGTAACAAAAGGTGGCATGCATGTAGTAGATCCAACTGAATATCCAGGATACACGTTAGTGGTTTCTAGTAGTATTTATGTTGATTCAGTTAATGATTTTCACATAGATCAAAATGCATGGACCTCAATGTCAATAGAGCTAGTACAAAAGTCTCAATCAATAGGCCTTAGGGGTCTAGCTTGAAATCTATAGCTTATTAAGACAATTTGGTGACAACAGATTTCATATTGAATCTAACTCCAAGGCTACGAAGACTCTTTCTCTCTGAAACTCCAAAATAATCATACTAAGTCTTTCACCTAAGGCAAGAACCAAAGTCAAATTGTCCTTAACTGCATAGGAAAACAAACAAAACAACCAAACAATTCTTTGTAGCTGCATTGCTTGCAGAGACTAGAAGAATTATGATGAGATGGGTCGTTCAAATTACATAAAACAAAGTCACCACATATCCTAAGTATCGTTCCATATGCAGAAGTATTATTTGAGACATGCATGCTTTCTACAAAATTGAAGTTTGGAAGCCTCTTCCAACATTCTGCAACTAAAAGATCCTTACCAGTTATACAATTTTGAACTCTGTAGAGTTCATTAACACCATTATACGTATTCAGAATATATTTGATAATTCCCCATGTGAATCTACAGGCCAACCTATATAACCATAATCAGAGCATCTTCTTTGAATGAAAAAATTTGGGAGATCCCTTGCTTTTTCAGGTAATGGTGCTTCCACATGATTTGATTTTGTATTAGCAAAGGGAATTTCCATGCCAACAAAACCTATTTCGATATCCCCATATGAAAATGTTGTTTGTCCTGCCACAACACCATTCAATTTAGGAATACATTTATCCCATGAAAGGCATCTCTTCCCACCATGGTAATCCCTGTGGACTCGAAACAATGTCTAAATGGAAGTTGATTCTCCAAATCTTGCATTTGAAAGTGCAGCATTCATAACAAATTTATTTTCATTGTGGGTTGCAGAAGTCTTTGCAGAATTCGTTGAACTCTTTATAGGGTTGTGCCTATATGCTGGTTTCCATCGAGAATATGAGATCACACCTTCATTTCCTCTATTCATTCTAATAGAGCTGATGAAATGCCCCTTAGAATCTCTAGGAAGAACGCAGATCTTTTGGTTGAGATTTAATCTTGTATTTTTGTGGGGCCCTCTATTGCCTTTTTGGATTCCAAGGCTATTGTTTCCTTTTGATAAGAATGCAAATCCATTGAGTTGGCTCTTACCCTATCCACACTTTGCAGGCACACACTATTACTCGCATCACCCAGATTATAATATCAAGCAATGCAGCTAAAAATGAGTAGTAACTACAACAACCACACTATATGCAAAATAGTAATAGTTCCAAGAAATATAGAGATATCATTAATAGTAGTATCACAAGGATGTACGATCATAGCTCTATAGAAATGGAACATTACATGTAAGTTGTAACACATATGGTTTTAAATTTTATCTATATGAATGATCAATATACAAGTAATCTGTATAAAACCCTTTCTTTCTTGTGTAACCTTCTCTTAGCCCCATATACAAAATTTAGACATGTGAACTCGCACATTTTATTTCCAAGCTCATGAAGAAGCTTACTCCAAACATTCAAAATCATTAGTTAAAGTTCTGATGTAGAAGTTGTGTTACAAATAAAAGACTTGTGATACTACAGTTTATCCCTTACAATCTATACCCAAATGGCATATCGCTTATACAGAAGGAAATAGACCAAAAGTTTCCAAAACATCCTTCCACTGAATGGATGCAACTTAACTCATATGCCAGGGAGAGGAGTATACAACAATAACTAACTGGAGACTGAAAGTGAACATTTTAGGTAATTAAACCCTTTTTGTTTTGATTGGTCTCAAAAAGTATGCTCAAATTAGATCTCATTTGTTTAGAGATGTATATTTCCTCTCAGCATTAGTTCCTAAATTAGTAGTTCAGGAAAACCAAAATGAAAGAGAGAAATAGATTTAGCTTTATTTCCTTCCATGACAACTAGAACAAAAAGTAGCACTACAAGTCTACCACTATCCGTTTCTTTGGGTGTCACTGTTTGGCCTGGTGGGGTTGCTTCATTAGGGTATTTGCACAAAACTTTGGTTGCCTCTTTAGTGTCTAAAGAAATTTTGATATGGTGCATCAAAGCAGGGTATATTCACATTTAATTTGAAATCTTTGACAAGTGTCACTCACTTGCCACAGAGGCTAGTGTAGGTGCTTCCTATGTATCGCCAGTTTCTGTAATGGCAATAAGCACAGTTGAAGAAAAGAGTACATTAACACCTACGGTAACACTATTTATATATTCTCTACATTTTTATACTTATTCTCTATCAAAGATATTCTTTATTGCAAAATATGATTTCATTAACAACAAGCTATGACTATATTCAGGGTCATTTTTCTCCAACAACGTGAAGTGCATGTTCTTTTGTTGCTAAGACACTTGATTTTATATTTTCTTTTTCTTGGGAAAAAAAAAAGTTAAGCTTTAAAAGGGTATCTATTACTACCTCGTTACAGCTGAAAAGGCCAATAAAGTAATTGTGTTTAGAACTGTATCTATTCCATGAAGATCATTCAGGACATGTTCTTGGCATCAACCATATTTCATCCAAACGGATTTTCTGAGACTTGTGCCCATTATTATAGGATAATGGGCAATCCTTGTTAATGATTTAACTATTTCCATCGATATGTCTCCTATGTAGGATGGCTTAGACATTATTGCAAGGCATGATCACTAATTATTTCAAACCATAAACATGGCATACATTACAACTTGGCTATCAACAACTAGGATCATGGCCTTAAAAGGATAAAACATATGGATTTGCCCATCTTTTCATGTCAAGAATATCATTCCTCTTGAAGCCTCCTTGTTCAAGTATATGCTCATAGGCTTCAGTTGAATTTTTGAATGAAATCTTTCCTTTTATATTTGTTGGTTCATTATATTGTATAAGTTCTCTTGATTATGTAGAGGATTCTATTGTACATGGAAATTTACCTAGACGACCTCCTTTTTGATAACTTAGCACACAAATCATCTCTACTCTTACGGTTTCACAACTCGTTGTAATATAATTTGAGCAATTGAGATATTTTGTAGGTTCTTTTGTTTGTGTTATATTGTATTCTATGTTGTTGTTATAATATATTTAAACCATAGTGCATAATGCCATAGCACCTAGCTGGAGTAGTTGAATATATAATTGCCCATGACTTAGTCAATTCTTTAGAAGTTCTTGGTTCCTTGAGGCAACCCTGAGTGCTCAAGTTACTTTGGTGGTATTAGAGCAGGGAAGATCCTAATAGTAGTCATTTTAGTATTTTATTATGATTTGATGAGGTCTTCTTAATATTGTAGGTGTCAAGGCTTGTCTTTTACGTGGTATGGGAGATCGTGATACACACACTTGTAATACTTTCAAGGAGTGTTTAACCTAGAAATATAGTTTGATAATTTCAATGGAGCATGGGGAGTCATCACAACCATTGGAGGAACGACTGAAGCAAACTAGTTGGGTTGTTACCCAACAATTTTTGAATGAAGTTTAGCCAAAATGAAATTGTTTTTAACTCTAGCGAAGATCTTGATCCACATCTTGGAAATATTGATGTGGATGGTTTTTCGAAGGGCTATGCATTTAGTCTATGATCCCTAGAGGCAAGAATGGTGTAGGAGTGTTAGGGAACATACATGCTTCTCCAATGTGGGTGGAAATTCAAATGGCTATGCATTTACCCTATGGCCCGTAAAGACAACAAAGGTATAGGAGAGTTGGGGAACAAATATGCTTCTCCAAGTCAGTGAAGGGAAGACTTAAACTGCATTGTCTGATTAGAAAATTAAAGGCTTTGTCATTTAGCATCACTTATTTAAGACAACTACATAGAGAAAAGCTCAGAACCTATAATACTCTAACATATGCATATTATTTCAGGATATCGAAAGCTTAACTAAGCAGTAGAGTACGAGCTTTCATTTACTGCTATATATGGTTCATGATTTGATAGATTCGAGAGCAATAGTAGTATGTATCAATTAGATTGTTTAGATATTAAGTATATAAAAGTATCTTTCAGAGATAGATAGAAAGTAAGTCCATTTTTCTCATTTAGTTTATATTCTTTTAGCAGGAAAACCTTTGCAAAGGCTACCTAATAGTGTCACAGGGCTTCATGGGCCATTCTTTTACCTGTCTAAACTATTTCTAGTTCACGGGTCACTGTAGAATGACTCCTTTGGCCCAAGGAAGAAGGGGTCTGGCAGAGTTCTTAATGCTTCCTCTGTTGAAATATAGGGATTGGTTTTTTTCATCGGTGTGTGACCAATCCCAGGAAAAACTCTGCAAAGGCTACTTGATAGTATCACGAGGCTTCATTGAGCCATTCTTTTACCTGCCTGAACTATTTCTAGTTCATGGGTCACTGCAAAATGACTCCTTTGGACCAAGCAGGAAGGGAAATTTTTCCAAGCTAAAATCATACTACCTAACATTTCTTGAAAATTCTATTAATTATGATAAAAGGAAATTAGGTTGCGAGCTATGAAAGTTATATGTAAAAATAGATAAAAATGCCAATCTACCCTTTCCCACCCGCAACAATGTAAACTAAGCTGAAAGAGTAGTTGCTTCTGTCTTCAATGTTTGAACTCTTCGTTCTATCTTTGATATACAATGCATCTTTCTTTCTTTTGATCGTACATTTGATTGTCAATTTGCTAATATCCTGCATTGAAAATTATATCCAAGAACTTTAGATACAGTTCACTTGCTTTACACCAATAACCCAACATTTTAGAAGGGCACCTCAATGACTACAATAACATTTCCCATTGGGAAACAACAATCGAACAAAGAAGAAATGTTCACCTACCATTGGTAGGTGACTGAATTGAAATCATCTGATAGGTTTCAAGGTTAGTTTCATTCTATGAAATCAGTGGAGTTTACTTTCCCACAAATGGAGAGAGGAAAGAAATATCCATTTACTACTAGCAAGCATCATTGAACTGAAATACATTGATAGGTTTCAAAGTGAGTTTCGTCATGCTATGCAATCATTGGAGTTCAATTTCACACTGTCAGCTATAGGAATCAAAATAAAATAGAGTTTTACTTTACTTAGTCAAGTGGGACTATATATTCTACTGAGCAAAGGGCGGGCAAGTTAGTGATGTGGGAGCCGCTGGGACTAGTTCTGAAATTGGCTCTCAAACTTAAATAGGCTCTGCAACTGGTTCATATACCCTTGCCTCTCTTGCATTTTTCTCGAATCAATTATTTAACTACTAAGTCATTCAAACGAATGAGTATTATATGCCTGTGATTTCTTATTTACCTATCCCTTATGGTTTCACATTTGAATGTAGTGAAATAATGGGTTGTGGCTCTCGATATCGATATATGGGCACTAGATCCATGATAGCACTCTTGGAATTATATATCCAATGGCTCTAGTGGTAGTAATATCCAAAATGGCTAGACTAGCAAGATGGGCAAGGACCTCGTGAACCCTAAAATCAGTCATTGATTAGTCCCGATACAAAGTGGTTGGGTGAGACAAGGGTCCATGGGCTTTGTATTGGCTATGTGGGCATATATATTGATGGAACAAACTTTCTTCATTAGAAAAATGACCATCTTCTCTATCACTATACTGTGAGTTCTTTATGAAACCCTAAGAGATAGAAAGAATGTTAATTGTCCTAATACAATCATACTGGAATGAGGATCATCTCATTTTGATGCACATGCATACTATATATATTCGTATTGTATTATGCACACTCCCAACACTTATTGGAATTGAGGGAGCTCAAGCTCAACTATAGCTTTCCTTCCTCTGGAGTAGCTCCTCAAGAAAATGGATAACTTTCCCTACTAGGCGATCCCTCACCCCCAATAGCTCAAAACATCCAATCAAAATTCACACTCAGGGGATAAGAATCTGCACTAGGACATAGATAGGGCAGAAAGGAAGAGATGAATTAGGAGATGTCCATGTAATAGAAAATGAGCCAAAAGACCTTGATGAATTAATTGGGTTTCTACAAGGATGCAGGGAACAAGAGGTGCTAACTGTTTTGTAGAACCCACAGTAAAATTGGGTTATAGAGCATGAGTAGGATGGGAATGAATTGTTAAAGCCTACGAAGACCTGAATAACTGGATAGGACTCAACCTTTATATAGATACTTTGTAGATGAACCTGCTCCCCGCTAAGGATAAATTATTTGCTATTTTTTCCTAATAAAACCTCACATTTAGAAACCTCAGTGCATCTTCATGGGCTCGACAGGCTGGGACACCAATAACTCAGCAGAATTAGAGGGATTATGGAGAGGTCTCAAATTAGCCCATGAAAAAGGCTTCTTTCCTCTCATTATAGAAGGGGATTCGCAAATTATAATTAGAATGATCATAAAGCTTCAGCACGGTTCACCCATTCACAAAGTAAGCAATAGTTGGAGAATGGCCCAGAGGCTTGAGCTAATAAATAATTGGCTTTCTGAGCACCAATCAATCTCATGTAAACACACCAGAAGGGAAGGAAATAAGCTCGTTGATTTTCTTGCCAATCTTGGAGTGGAAGCTAAGGGTGGTTACTTTGAAGGTACTATCGCCAGCTTAGTTACCGAGGACCAAATTGCAAAAGTCCAAGAAATTGTCACTCAGGACAAATCTCAGATAAAGAATACACACCCGGATGCGAGTGACTCCAACGGCATTCAATGATCGACTCCACCAAACAGACATCTGGCCTGACGGATGGCAGGTGGAAGGTATGCAGGGTACGCATCGTAGGATGGCGTATCAAGTTCAGGGTAGGGGAATTAAATCCTGAACAATCTCAAATTTGGTTTGAAATCAATGCAAGCATGGCTACACTGCACACAATTCGGCTCATTAGCATGGATCCACTCAACGCCCCTATTGCAGTTAATGACTCTATTTATTATGAAGTAAAGCTGCTTTAGTTCCCCTGTCTAGTCTTTCGTGTCTGCATGATAGCTTGGCTCTGGAAACGCCCTGAATTTCTCAGCGCTCCTACCATTTTTGGTTTACTCTGTTTCAATCGTTCTCCCAGGTCTTTTGCATCTGGAATCATGCCTCGTAGCCGAGGAATCCCACGTCGAGGAAGTCATTCAGGGAACAGAGGTCGCCCTTCTCGACCTGCTCCTCAGAATGTTGCCCCCATTGCCTTAGCTCCTCCTTCATCTCCACCTCTGGACCAAGATAGGCTTATCCCGAATAATTCATACCAAACCTCTAGGTTTACATTCCAAAGTCAGCTCAACAGGCCTGTGGTGATAGTAAATTTTACCATATTTGTCACAGAGGAGGAGAGAAGCCAGCTCAGTTCGACTCCGTCCGCTTCCTCACATTCTCAGGATGATAGTGTTCTGCTTGGGGACGTGACAAAGATAGTATTTCATGCAGACCACATGCAAGAGGATGCCCCTGTTTCGGAAGCGCCTCAGCAACCTGATCCAGCTCAGGAAGATGCTTTAGTATGCGTGATATCTATAAGAGTAGTTAGTTTTTTACATTTGGTTACTAATCCTGATGGAGGTGCGCCAGCACTGGATGAAGACGGTCTCGTGACTGGGTAGCTTCAACAAGCCGAGTAAAGGAGGATATGCCAGCTTCACCAAGTCATGCAGATTAATCACTGCTCCTTTCTATCAGGTCGCCTTCTTGCTTATATGGTATGCAATTTTGGTCCTATGTCTTTGATTCTAAAGTTCAATGTCTATGTCTGGTTCATTCTTATGCTTCAAGCAGTAACTACAACCAACACAGGCTTTATTTTTGTCTTAAAAATGGCTATGCTAGTCGCTACTTTGTTTTTGAGATCAATGAAGGTTATGATGATTATAGTCCTGGTAAATTTTGTTAGTATGTCAAGGACCAAAATCAAAATTTTGAAGTCTGTACTGTAAATCTTGTTGAACGCCTGAACTGTAATGTCCTTGAGTTTTTGGTTGAGGAATGGCCTCGGCCTCCTCTGAGGTCTTGACCACATTGTACATATTTTTTCACCTTTTTTAATAGAATTAGTATTTACGGAGAAAAAAAAAACAATAGAAAGGACCATTGGGCTATGGAGTCAATGCCAGTTTCTATCGTCAAACTTGGGGCAAAGTAAGTGCCATGTTCAGCCAAATAGAACATTGCAAATGTGAGAAGAATAGGGGAGAAAGTCCACTGCCCTGCAGGCATCAAACAAGCGATGGATCTGTAGTAGCAACTTTAGACAAATTAGAAACACAGGGTTGCTCAGTAGAGCGTCTAACCAAGGAAGAATTCTGTAAAGACAACCACCACATCTAACAACAAAATCATCATGAAAGGAGCATCATAGGGGATGGGTTCCTAACATATCTCTTATATAATGCTATAACAAAGTAGAGAAAACAAAATATGTAAGTGAGTTACATGAAAAACATACTGAACAATAACACTGTGATGGATCCCAGGTTCAAAGGGCGGAAAACTGCTTTATTAAAATGATATTCAGAAAAAAATTACACAATGCCAAGCAGCCTCTCTGCTACCAAAATCAAACCTGTACACTATGAAATTCATCAAATATATACATTTACCTCATCCCTATACCAAGGGAATTGAGCTCAACCATCTTCTTCAAAATAGAATCAGTTACATTAAACTTGGACTGAATTTATGAAAATAGGTGTTAAAGATGATTTCATATCTCCTGAACTGTAGCACTTGTTACAAAACTGAAAGAGGTTTTTGTAGATAAGGTTGTGCTTGAGAAAAATTGCTCTCAAAATTTGGAAATGTGTTTCCACTTGCTTGGAATGTCTGCCACAAAATCATATCTAAAACAGAAAATTGTTAAAAATTTAAATCTGTAAAAAGAAGTTGTAAAGATCTAGTCAAATATTCCACTTCACGACACTTGTGAATAAATTGAAAGAGGTGGTTTTATATGGCTTTTGGTTGAAACAAACCTCCTTGGGTTTCTCAAAATTACTTTCCATCTATTGTAAAATGGCACCGCACTAAAATGACTAAAACAATCAAATAAATGAAAAAATTGTTTTGTTTTAATGTAGGCTCCAAATATCACTACATATCTCCCACATAGTAGCACCTGTGCATAAAATGAAGGAGGTTTTTGTTATTTGGTATGTGATGGACAAAAACCTATTTCATTTTTGTAAAATTCCTGTCCAAACTGATTTCGTAGTAAACATTTCCCTGTGTGTAGCAATTGACCTCAAAACATGCATAACCAAGAATAATCATTCATTTCGATCATATATTCTGATTCATAAACTGATTATAGGAGTGTGATATACCGTTAGAAACATTTTCCTAATATGGTTTTAATGGAAAAACTTAGGATATGATTTTCACTGAAAATAATGTGCAAAACATCTCTGAAATCCAGACATATTAAGAGCCCATTTTGATCCCTGGTGACATGCTGCAAAGACTGGAACTAACATTGGCCTTATTGGGGATAGCAGCTCCTTGGATGTGTCAAGAACACTATAGACCAAGTGCCTCATCCATTGGGCAATATGGTTAAATAGCTGCAAATCCAAAACAACTCATACCAATCCAAAAACATATGCATACTGTAACCTGTACATAAACAAATACCGAAAATTCAAATGTTGCTTCAAGCATCTTATTTATGTAAAAATTGTTGGAAATAATACTGAGAGGGGGGGTGAATCAGTATTATATAACTCTTTTAATAAATCTTCCTTATTTGTTCTTTGAATTAGTTTTGCATGTCAGTACCATAAAATTATGAGCATGTACAAAGAAAACAGATAGTCACACCAAAGAACACAGGATGTAAGGTGGAAACCCAGTGTGGGTGAAAACCACCTGCTGCAATATGTCTCTATCTTCTTTCAAATTAGAATCTCTCTCTTGTTTTCCAGTCTCTCCTGGAAGGGAGCTACAACCCCCTACTTCTTTTCTTACAAGGACCACTTTTCATAAATTTTCAAACTGGATCCATAAGCATCAAGTATAAGAGAATCACCCAGTCAACTGTAGTAACCAGATCAACAATAATAGGACCAAACCCAGAAAACAACAATGATAAACAAAGATTTTAAGAGAAGTAAGCACCCTGCTCAACTGCTCGCTTGCTTACGTAAGCACCCTGCTCAACTGCTTGCCTACTTACAGTACTCACCCAGCTCAACTGCTTGCCTTCTTAGAGGTCGCACCCTGCTCAACTGCTCGCCTGCTTACGTACGCATCCTGCTCAACTGCTAGCCTGCGTACCTCACTCTGAGTCCATTGAACTGCCTGCGGTCCTCCGTACTTGAAACCCTTCTGTGCCTGCGTACGGGCGCACCTGCAACCCTTCTGTACCTGCGTACTGGCGCACCTAAGACCCTTATGTGCCTGCGTACGGGCGCACCTGAAACCCTTCTATGCCTGCGTACGGGCGCACCTGAAATGCTTCGTTCCTGTGTATATACCCACTTTTCTCTCATTGTACCTACGTACCTTTGGGCATAGATGATTTCAGGACTTCAGAAAGATCCCAGACAGTCAGATCTACAGATCTGAACATGCGCCGAAGAGATCTTAGTCCATCAGTAGATTCGCCTTATTTAGATCTAGACCAGATCTTACCCTCATAAGATATTCAACCAAAAACATACTTAAGCCAAATGATCCCCTTTGCTTTATATAGTAAAGCTCTTCCTTAAATCATGGATTAATACCACGGGCCGACACCATAATAACACAAAACCGTCGGCTAAAAACCAAGTTTAAAACATAAGAAACCCCACGTGTGCTTTTCTTTGCCTTGAAATGTGTGCACTACGGGTACGCACCTCCGGAATGGGATAACTGCGGGTATGTACGCACTTTATGTAACACTGACCTGCGTGTACGCACCTTATGTAAGGTGTACCTGCGTACCCCTTATTTTCTTCAAAATTTGATATCTGATCATCAATCTCTGCTGCTGACTTGAAGTACTGAGATCTATCACCTGAATGGGTTGCCATCAAGGACAACACTTAAGCCATAATGCCAACAATCTCCCCCTTTGGACTTGATGGAAACCTCAAAACTTCAGCTTCATTCTCCCCCTTTGACATCAAGGGCAAAGGGTTATGCTCCCCCTAAGAACATGCTCCCCCTGAATATGAACCAGATCTGCAACAAAGAACCATAATCCACCATGAAAGAGATAGAGACATATTGCAGCTACTTCCAAGATCTCCTTCTGCACATCCTCCATAATGCCAAAAATGCATTATATGCTCCCCCTGAACCTATACCATCAATCAGAAGAGGTTCAGCAATAAGATGATGCATCAACAACCCCCAGCTTTTGCCTGAGGTATTCAAAAGTGTCTGGGCAATGGTTTGGTGAGTATATCAGCAACTTGTTCCTTAGAAGGAACGCACTCCAACTTGACCTTCTATTCAAGCACTTGTTCCCGGAGAAAATGATACTTGATTGGTATATTCTTGGTTTTTGAATGCATAACAGGATTCTTTGAGATGTTGATTGCACTTGTGTTATCACATAAGATGGGGATAGGTGGTGTACAAGTGATTTGAAAATCCTGCAAAGTCTGCATCATCCAAAGGAGTTGGGTGCAACAAGATGCAGCCGCAACATATTTCGCTTCAGCTGTAGACAAGGCAATCGAACTCTGTTTCTTGCTGAACCAAGATACCAGTCTGGAACCCATAAAGAACGCACCACCACTTGTGCTTTTCCTGTCATCCACGCTTCCGACCCAATCTGCATCTGTATAAGCATGAAGTGTAAGATTGTATCTCTAGGATACCATAAGCCATAATTTTGAGTCCCTTGAAGATATTTGAAAATTCTCTTCACTGCCTGAAGATGAGTCTCCTTCGGATTTGCCTGAAATCTTCCAACTATCCCAACTGCATGCATGATGTCCGGTCAGGTACCTGTCAAATAAAGTAAACTTCCAATCATAGATCTGTAGGTTGGTTGATGTACTGCTGCAGATTCATCATTTGCACTGAGACTACATCCTGTGACCATGGGTGTACATACTGGTTTTGCATCTTCCATACCATATTTCTTCAAAATCTATTTGAGATACTTGGTTTGAGATAAAAAGATTCCTCCTTCCTTTTGTTGGATTTGCAAACCAAGGAAATATGTCAGTTCTCCCAGCAAGGACATTTCAAATTCTTTCTGCATGACCAAGGCAAAGCTTTGACTCATATTTTCTTCATTGCTGCCAAAAATAATGTCATCTACATACACAAAAAGTATTAGCAATTTGTCATTTTCAAATTTTATATAAAGATTGCTATTTGCTGATCCTTTTGAAAAACCTTGTTGATGAAGATATTTGTCCAACCGGTAGTACCAAGCCCTTGGAGCTTGCTTGAGACCATAGAGATCCTTTTTCAATCTACATACAAGATTTGGATAATTTCCAAGAATGAACCTATTTGGTTGTTCAATGTATACTTCTTCTTCCAAGTCTCCATTCAGAAAGGCTGATTTTATGTCCATTTGAAATACTTTGAAGTTTTGAAAACTTGAGAGAGCAAGGAACATTCGGATGGCTTCAAGTCTTGCAACAGGAGCAAAGGTTTCTTCAAAGTCTATTACTTCTTGCTGCACATACCCTTTACAAACAAGTCTGGCTTTGTTTCTAATTACTTCTCCATTTTCATTCAATTTATTTTTGAAGACCCATTTTGTTCCGATAACATTCTTATCGTTTGGTCTAGGAACCAACTCCCAAGTGTTGTTCTTTTCGATCTGCTCAAGTTATTCATCCATTTCTTTCACCCAGCATTCATCTTTGCATGCTTCGTTCACATTTTGTGGTTCAGTAGAAGAGAGTCATGCCAAATAGCTTGAAGCTTCTGCAAGTTTTCTTCTTGTTTGTACACCTGCTTCTTTCTGCCCCATAATCTGAGATTCTGGATGATGCTTCTGAACATATCTGGATGGAGTCTTTTCTTCTATTCTTGTTTGCTCCTCTAGTTCTTCTTGAGGTTCTTCTTCTTCATCATTCTGTCGTTGAGGGTATCCTTCATCTTCTTCGATGTCTTCATGATGTACTTGTCTAGGAATGTATCCCTTCTCATCAACAACCACATCAATGTTGTCAACAATTCTGCCAAGCCTTTTATTGTAGCATTTGTATGCTTTGCTATGTGGAGAGTAACCAAGAAGAATGTCTTCATCTGCTCTAGGTTCAAGTTTCCCAAGCTGCTCATCAGTATTCTTGATATAGCATTTGCTCCCAAAGATTTTGAAATGCTTTACGGAAGGAGTCCTACCATTCCAGAGCTCATGAGGAGTTTGAGTGCTGTTCACTCGGACATTTGTTTTGTTGAGAATAACAACCGCCACATGTGCAGCTTCACCCCAGAAAGTTGCGGGAGTTCCTGACTCATCAAGCATAGCACGAGCCATTTGTTGGAATGTTCTGTTCATTCTTTCCACAACTCCATTTTG
>APFE031629670.1:14569-41031 GCA_000404065.3 Pinus taeda | reverse complement strand
CCCTCTGTCTCACTGCGTATACCCGCAGAGCCTCTTCTGCTGAACCACGTGCCCACGCAGTTCTCCTTTCACTGATCTGCATACAGTACGCACCCAATTACACTATCGCGCCGCATACTTTCACAGAAGGTACGCACCCAAGAGAATAAGCGCGCCGCGTACTTTCACAGAAGGTACGCACCCAAGAGAATAAGCGCGCCGCGTGCTGCTGCAGAAAGCACGCACCTGAACCACAGTCGCCCTGCGTACCCACGCACTGAACCTTTGCCGCCCTTGCGCACCCACGCACTGAACCTTCGGCGCTCCTGCGTACCCACGCAGTAAACCTTCGGCGCCTCTGCGTACCCACGCACTGAGCCTTCGGCGCCTCTGCGTACCTCGACCAAGGGCTGAAATAAAAACAGATGCTCAGATCTGAACTCGCTCTCAAGAGATCACCCTTCGCAGATTCGCTTCTAACTTTCTCCTTTATAGATAAATCTTTTAAGACCAAGAACCCAAATAAATCAGATCTTAAGATATTCAATTACACAAAAGATACTCAAGCCAAATGATCTCCTTTGCTTTATATAGGCAAGCTCTTCCTCAAATCAAGGATCATGGGGCTCAATAATAATAATAAAATAATCAATATCACGGACCAAAAACCATGATAACCCAATACTGTTGGCTAAATACCATGAGAAACCCCACGGGTGGGCGCTTAACTGCCTTGGAATGTGTGCACTGGGGTACGCACCCCATGAATGGATGATCTGCGTAACTGGACGCGGTCCCTGCACGGCGTACCTGCGGGTACGCACCTCCTGAACTGTTCTTCTGCGTACCTCTTTATTTTCATCAAAAAGAGAGCCATGCCATGGGTGTTGCCATCAAGTACAACCTCTGAAACATATAATCATACCAGAACCATAATGCCAACAATCTCCCCCTTTGGACTTGATGGCAACCTCAAAACCTGCAGCTTCATTCTCCCCCTTTGACATCAAGGGCAAAGTGTTATGCTCCCCCTAAGAACATGCTCCCCCTGAATATGAACCAGATCTGTAGTGAAGAATCATAATCCACCATGAAAGAGATAGAGACATATTGCAGCTACTTCCAAGATCTCCTTCTGCACATCCTCCATAATGCCAACAATGCATTATATGCTCCCCCTGAACCTGTACGGACAACTATCAAAAAAGATTCAACATGATGATGCATCAACAACCCCCAGCTTGTGCCTGAGATATTCAAAAGCCTCCCTGGGCAATGGTTTGGTGAGAATATCAGCATTTGTTCCTTAGAAGGAACATACTCCAACTTGACTTTTTGTTCAAGAACTTGTTCCCGAAGAAAATGATATTTGATCAGTATATGCTTTGTCTTCGAATGCATGACTGGATTCTTTGAAATGCTGATTGCACTTGTGTTATCACATAATATGGAGACAGGTGGAGTACAATCGATTTGAAAATCCTGCAAGGTCTGCATCATCCAAAGGAGTTGAGTGCAGCAAGATGCAGCAGCAACATATTCTGCTTCAGCTGTAGATAAGGCAATCGAACTCTGTTTCTTGCTGAACCAAGATACTAATCTGGAAGCCATAAAGAACGCACCACCACTTGTGCTCTTCCTGTCATCCACGCTTCCGGCCCAATCTGCATCTGTATAAGCATGAAGTGTGAGATCTGTATCTCTAGGATACCATAAGCCATAATTTTGTGTCCCTTGAAGATATTTGAAAATTTTCTTTACTGCCTGAAGATGAGTCTCCTTTGGATTTGCCTGAAATCTACCAACTATTCCTACTGCATGCATGATGTCTGGTCGGGTACCTGTCAAATAAATAAAGTAGAATTCCAATCATGGATCTATAGGTTGGCTGATGCACTGATGTTGATTCATCATTTGCACTGAGACTGGATCCTGTAACCATAGGAGTACATACTAGTTTTGAATCTTCAATGCCATACTTCTTCAGAATCTACTTGAGGTACTTGGTTTGAGACAAGAAGATACTGCCTTCATGTTGTTGGATTTGCAATCCAAGAAAGTATGTCAATTCTCCAAGCAAAGACATTTCAAATTCTTTCTGCATCACCATGGCAAAGCTTTGACTCATAGCTTCTTCATTGCTGCCAAAGATAATATCATCTACATACACAACAAGTATTAGCAATTTGTCATTTTCAATTTTTATATAGAGATTGCTATTTGCTGATCCTTTTGAAAATCCTTGTTGATGAAGATATTTGTCCAAATGATAGTACCAAGCCCTTGCAGCCTGTTTAAGACCATAGATAGCCTTTTTTAATCTACATACAAGATTTGGATCATTCCCAAGAATGAACCCATTTGGTTGCTCTATGTACACTTCTTCTTCTAAGTCTCCATTCAGAAAAGATGATTTCACGTCCATTTAAAATACTTTGAACTTCTGAAAGCTTGAGAGAGCAAGGAACATTCGGATGGCCTGAAGTCTAGCAACAAGAGCAAAAGTTTCTTCAAAGTCTATTCCTTCTTGTTGAGCATACCCTTTACAAACAAGTTTGGCCTTGTTTCTGATAACTTCCCCATTTTCATTAAACTTGTTCTTGAAGATCCATTTTGTCCCTATGACATTCTTATCTTTTGGTCTAGGGACCAACTCCCAAGTGTTGTTCTTTTCGATCTGCTCAAGTTCTTCATCCACTGCCTTGACCCAGCATTCATCTTTGCATGCCTCTTTTACATTTTGTGGTTCAGTGGAGGAGAGCAATGCCAAATAGCTTGAGGCTTCTGCAATTGTTCTTCTTGTTTGAACACCTGGCTCCTTTTGCCCCAAAATTTGTGATTCTGGATGATTCTTTTGAACATATCTAGAAGGAGTCTTTTCTTCTATCCTTATTTGTTCCTCTGGCTCCTCATGGGTTTCTTCTTCATGGGTCTCTTCTTCATCGTCTGTCCGATTTTTCATCCTCTTCGATATTTTCATGATTTACTTGCCTAGGGATGTATCCTTTTTCATCAACCACTACATCAATGCTGTCAACAATTCTTCCAAGTCTTTTATTATAACAAATACGCTTTGCTGTAGGGAGAATAACCAAGGAGAATACCTTCATCTACTCTAGGTTCAAGTTTGCAAAGCTATTCATTAGTATTCTTAATATAGCATTTGCTCCCAAAAATTTTGAAATGCTTTACTGAAGGAGTCTCACCATACCAGAGCTCATGCGGAGTTTGAGTGCTGTTCACTCAGACAATTGTTTTGTTGAGAATAACAACCGCAGCATATGCAGCTTCACCATAGAAGGTTGTGGGAGTTCCAGACTCATCAAGCATAGCTCGAGCCATTTGTTGGACTGTTCTGTTCATCCTTTCCACCACTCCATTTTGCTGAGGAGTCCTAGCTGTAGAGAATTCCCTTCTTATTCCATGTTCTTTACAAAAATCGAAAAATTCATTTGAGGTAAACTCCCCACCTCTATCAGACCTGAGACATTTAATTTTGTGATCTGATTCGTTTTCAACCAAGGCTTTGAAAGATTTGAATTTTTCGAAGGCTTCGTCTTTATGCTTTATAAGTCCTATCCAACACATCCTGGAAAAATCGTCAATGAATAATATAAAGTATTCTTCTCCCCGAGGTGACCTTTTCCTAGATGGACCACATACATCAGTATGGACAAATTCAAGTGGCCTGCTAGCTGATCCTTCCTTCTCAGGGAAGTTAGTTTTGGTTTGCTTACCAAACTGACATGATTTACATATCGTATTATTTGGAATTTTGATGTCTGGAAGACCACGAACTGCCTGGTATTTGCATGCTTTCCTTATTTGCGAAAAGTTGAGATGCCCCAATCCTGTGCCATAGCCAGTGTTCATCATTTTTGCTTAGATAGCATTGATGTTGTCCTTCTTTGAATATGTACAAATTATTTGGAGTTCTTATGCCTTTGATCACTGTTTTTCTTGTATCAAGATCACGAACACTACATCGATTTGATCGAAATATTACCTCTGTTCCTTGATCGCACAGTTGACTGACATTCAATAGATTATGCTTTAAGCCATCAACATACATAACATTTCCTGCTTTGACCTTTTCTTTTAAAAGAACAAAACCTTTACCTTTTATGAGTGCCGGGGTGTTATTTCCAAATGAGACCTTCTTCTCCTTCTCCAAGGCACTATATGATTGAAGTTTTTCTTTATCACCTGTCATATGTTTCGAACATCCATTGTCGATGTACCATTGATTTTCCTGCTCTTCCGCATATAAGGCTATACCACATCTTTCTGGTTGTGGTTCTTTCAATCTCCATGTTTTGATATTTGAGGCTTGCTCCTTCTGAGTTGTTTGCCGAAACCTGCCCCTACATTCAGAATCTTCATGACCAAAATTATTACAAATAGGACATTCTATTTCATTTTGAAGAGCAGAAAAGTTATTGTAGGTCCTTTTCATGATCCCAGTCATACTCTTCTATTTTTGAGTTTCTCTAGTCATGATAGTTTTGTAGGCAACACACTGAGCTGGTTTGTGTCCAAAGTTGTGACAAGAGAAACATTGGCCATTGAAGAAATTCCTGCGATTACCAACCCTGCAGACCGAATGATCGTAGTTTTCATTGACATCCATTCTTGAGGCAAATTGAGAATGATTTACCTGTGGTCTGTTGTAGCTTCTGTTTATCCTTGAAGTAGATTGCCCCTGATTTACTTGCTGATCTCTGTTCATTCTTGAAGAAAAATGTCCCTGATTTACCTGGTGAGTAGCATTGTGACTTTACTATCGATTGTCAATTTGTTTACTTCTCCTTGCTGCATCAATATAACTTTTGGAGGTGGATGGCTTCTGTGCTTGAGATGCTTCTTCATTATATCCCAGACTTGTCTTGATTAGTGGAGAACGCTGCACTTTGATAATCTCATCTAACGTTTCAGATCCTTTAGCAAATCTAAGATTAAGAGCTTTAGTTTTCTCAATCTCTTTCTAAGTCCCACTATTTCACATTCTAACTTTTCATGATGTTTTTCACTTTCAGCCAATTGGAATTGCAGAGTATCAATAATCATATTTTTCTCTTCTAAACAAATTTTGAGTTTAGAAATCTCTTCATAAATACCTTCTTCATCTATAGCATCCACGAAATCATCATCTTCAAAAGCCATTAAAAGTCTATAATTATTACCTTGTTCATCTTCATCACTATTTGAAAATCCATCACTGTTTTCATGAGTATAATAGTTTTTCTTATTTACATTATGTTTCTTGTTCCATCTAACAGGTTCCCTACCTTTATGAGGACACTTGGCAGCATAGTGACTGACTCTTCCACAAGCAAAACATTTGAAAGGTAACTTACCTCTGAATCTTCTAGCACCCCATTGAAGGTTCTTAATAAAATTTGATTCTTCCTCTTCTTCAGACATATGTCCTGAGTCATAAGAATCTCCTTTTCCTGAGGCCTTGAATGCGGCTTCTCTTCTGTCTAATGGTCCCCCTTTCTTCATTTCATAAGCGGTTAGAATTCTGTGTAGTTGTGACATGGTAATTTTCTGTAGATTCTCCTTTTCTTATATTGCAGAAACTTTTGATTCAAACTTAGAAGACAAAGATCTCATAACCTTTTCAACCACAACAACCTCTTTTATTTCTTCACCCAAATTTTTCATACAATTAAAAATCTCATCTATGCGTAGGAATAGTTAGCCACACTTTCATCATTGTACATTCTAAGATTTTCATATTGAATTCTGCGGGTTTGAAGTTTTGCTCTTTTTATCTGTTCATCTCCTTCATAGCTCAGAACGATCTTGTCACATATTTCTTTTGCGGTTTTATACTGTATAACCTTGACGAATTCTGATTGAGATAGACATCCCAATAGAGTATTGACAACCTTTGCATTAGTTTCAAATTGCTTCTTCTCAGCCGGATCTGTAGGAGTTGCTGATGGAAAAGTGTACCCTGTATCTATGATATCCTAGACTTCTGTACCAAGAGATTGAAGATAGGTTGTAACTCTTACCTTCCAATAGACGAAGTTCGTCACATCAAAAATTGGTGGCCTGATTGATGCTTCTCTCTCATAGTTGCTCATGATGATAGATATTCCTTTAAGCGATCAAGCTTCTTCGGAAGGACCTACTCTGATACCAATTGTTGGAAATAATATTGAGAGGGGGGGTGAATTAGTATTATCTGATCAATTATTTTATTTTTCAAACCCAGAACATATACGCTACTTCAGTTAGAGAAACCCACATATATATTCAACTACAGATAAGGAAACCCATGTATATCATACAGACTTATAATTTAAAATATTCTACAGATGTTGAACATTAATCTGTGCATCAGGATCATATAAACAGTAACCAAGAACAGCAAAATAGAGTAGAAGACAATCACACATAAGAACATAAGATATAAGGTGGAAACCCAATGTGGGTGACAACCACCTTCTGCAATATGTCTCTATCTTTTCAATTAGAAACTTCTTTTTACAATGATTCTGTACTGGTGCAGTCCTTTACCAGTACGCAGGCTGCTACCTGCAAAGAGCTACAACCCTCTCTCATTTTCTAGCTTCTCCTAGAAGGGAGCTACAACCCCCTTAGTTCTTGTACTGGTTGAGATACTAGTACGCATGCTGCTACTTGCAGAAGACTACAACCTTCTCTTCCTTCTAGGGATCACGTTTCATAAATTTTCAGACTAGATCCACAAATAACATCAATCAAACATCAAGAATTTCTACATCAGCCAATTACATTTTCACCAATCAAAACTGAATCAAAATAAACACTTCTCTGTCGACTGTACCCAGATCATAAGAACAGTAATCACACCCCACTTCTGAACCTATAACACTGTAGCAATAAATAAAAGCAGCTAGAACATAAATCAATAGATGTATGCTACTTCACTATTCAGAAATTAGTTAACCCAGATTATCAGATTTATAGATCAAGCATGCGCCACATATCACAGTTCAAAATCATATAGAGATACCACTGTTCCAGCCTTAAGATTTTGACCCATCAATAGAACTTATCCTTCTCCTTGCACTCAGGTTCCTTCTTCATTCAAATCTAGATCTGCACCATAGCCCAATCACAGTATTCCAGATCTAGCACTTTATCAGATATTCAATGATTCAGAATATGCCTTGCCAAATGATCTCCTTCCTCTTTTATAGCCTTAGGCCCTTCACAATACCACGAACGAAAAACCATAACAATTCAATACCATGGACCCAATACTTGGGATCAACACTTATGACGAGATACCATGGCCCAAAACCATAGGTTCAAATACCAAGGACTAAATACCACGGACCAAAACCATAAGATCAAAAACTATCGAACTAATACCATGAACCAACCATAAGATTTCCCATGTGCGTGCGCTTTTCTTTGCATGAAAGTGCGTGAACTTTTATTTTCATGAAAGTGCATGAACTTTTCTCTTCATGAAAGGAACTTTTCTCTACATGAAAGTGCGTGAACGTTTCTCTGCATGAAAGTGCGAGAACTTTTCTCTGCATGAAAGGAAATTCTCTCTGCGTGAACTTTGCTCTTCGAAAGGAACTTTTCTCTGCATGAAAGTGCGTGAACTTTGCTACACTATAATTTATCATCTGAGATGAGTGGGTTGCCATCAAGTGCAACATATGTATCATAACACCAACACATAGTATAACAGGTAAACAACAAGAATGAAGACAAAAAGGTATACACAGGTTTACCATTGAGCAAGTCGTGTATACACGTAGGTTCATTATATATAAAGTTGCATATACGGAAATGTATACGTAGGTTCACTATATAAAAAGGCACATATAACGTACACATGCACTTTCACAGAAGGAAAGGCACGTACATGTTGGAAAAATAAGTTTTGGTCCATGGTATTTGGTCCGCGGTATTTTGGTATTGATCCATGGTATTTGGTTCGAGGTATTGACCCCAGCTATTGGGTGCAAGGAATCAGTCCTACGTGGTTTTGGAAAATGGTATTGAGAGAGGCCTAAACCTATATAAGGAGAAGAAGATCATTAGGCCAAAGCGCAAGTGTGCAAGTGATGAATATCTAATGATGTGTGAGATCTATTATGTAGGTTATGGGTATGTGATGCCTTGCTAAGGATGCACCTATGTGGCGAATGAAGGTTGATGGACCAGGATACTGAAGACTAAAATGCATTATCATTATATGGTATGATCATGAATAGTTTAGGTATAAATACTAACACATGTCTTATCCTTTATATCTGATGATCTCGGTATATCTGAAGTAGAAAATTGTAGCAAAGGTATAAGTAATTATTTTTAGATCTATATCCTGGTTCCCTTTGGTGAAAGAATGTATACACATTGGTTCGACATAGCTGAGTAGCATATACATTATGAGATTTGATATTTGAGGTTGCTATTGGTTCTAGTGGTTGTTGCAGAGTTATGGGTTCTACTCTATGTTCTGGTGACTGTGTTTTGATGACAGTGTTTCAATGATTCAGTTGTTGGGTGATTCAGAGATTAATGATGCAAATATAGTTGATGGGCATATTGCAGTGGTGATTGATTTTGTATTGATGGATCCAGTCTGAAAATTTATGAAACGTCGTCCCTGGAAGAAAAGAAAAGGTTGTAGTGTTCTGTCAGGCAGGACCTACATACTAGTAAATATATCGGTTAGTACAAGAGCTAGGGGGTTGTTGCTCCCTTCCAATAGTAGCTAAAGAACAAGAGAAGGTTGTAGCCTTCTGCAAGTGGGTGGCTGCGTATTGGTATGAGTCTGCGCCAGTTGAAGATTGTAAACAAGTTTTTCTCATATTAAAGGAAGATGGCAGTAGGTGGTTTTTGTCCCGCATTAGGTTTCCACTTTATATCATGGTGTTCATGTGTTTTTCTTATGTGTGATGATCTATTCTATTTTAATGCACCTGTTTACTGTTTATATGGTTAATGAAGTTCTGATGCACTGATTAAAGATCAACATATAATGGATTAACTGAATCATAAGTTTACTGGATATACACTAGTTGCATTAAACACAGTTGCGTGTACATGTGGGTTCCCTTAATTGAAGTAGCATATATGAATCTGGTTATGGAAATGTAAAAAGTTAGTGATTTTCTAATACTGATTCACCCCGCCCCCCCTCTTAGTATTATTTCCAACAAATTACGTGATTTATAATCAACACACAATTTATCAACTATTTAACATCGCATTTTGGAAATATGAGTAGAGACAACTTACCTGTGGTGATGATATCCCTTACTTGTGATTTCAGAATTGAACAGTATTTGAATCCTACTAACTACAACAAAGTTTTGGGGATGACTCTCCAACCAACTGTAGGCTCAACTGCATATAATCTTTCTACAACTAGCCACACCCGAGCACTCAATCAACATATTACTGCCAAGGAATCCTTTGTCTCACCACACTTTTCTCCCAAGAGAATGGATGATGGAATGATGGAATGATCTCTCATCTTCCTCATCGTCTATTAAATAGAGCAAACATTGGAAGGGGAACCATATGCACACGCTCCATGTGTCAACATGCAACTTTTATTTCTTTATTTTAAGTTTAACTTAATTTAGTAATTCTCTTATTATAATTCTTTCTTATTTTATTCCTTTTTACTTTTTGATAACTTTACTTATTTTACTATTTTTATAGTTCTCTTAATTTAACTCTTTGTTATTTTATTTTACTTTTTGTTAACCTTACTTGTTTTTACAACTTATTTTTATTTATATTTATTTAGAACTCTAGGTATTTTATTATTATTTACTACTACTATACTATATTTTCTTCATTAAGTATTATTATTTACTATTGTATCATTTCTTTATTGTTTATCATTTATTTCTTATATTTTAATATTATATTATATTATTTCTTATTTCTTATTTTTATTATTATTAGGGGACATTACATACTCCCCCTCTTTAAGGAACTTAGTCTCAAAGTTAAGTTGAATTATTGAACATTTTATTTATTTATTTATTTATTACTTCATGTTTTCCCTACACCCTCTGTTGAAGTAGTATAACTAGTAGGCATCGAAAGTTTTCACAACACCCAGGAAATCTCAAGGAATCTCTTTCCTTTTTCTCACTTTCAGAAGCAGGCATAAGACTCCCTAGTCTGCAACCTAGTCCAAGGCTGCCCTAAGGCTCATGCCTAACTCAGACCTCATTTTCCCCAAGGCAGGCATCTGGTATGGTACTCAATGCCTCTGGGCATTTCGCAAGGCTGGCCCACTCCATCCATAACTACTAAGGTGCACAAGCCCAAGCATCCCAATGCAATACTAGGCACCAAGCCTACAATATCAGGCACTTGGCCTCCTCAAGATGGTCCCATAGCCCCTCAAGGAATATCCATCAAGAGCTATACAAAATAAAGGAACCAATGGCATATGTAGTGTTGATTGAGTATGTCCCCAGCCTATATGGTGTTACATTTTCTCTCTTGCAAGTATGGACTCCCACAAGATCATCAAATAAACGGTCCTCTCAAACCATTTGTCAAGTTCCTGTCAGTCACCACATCTCAACATGCAACCACTGCGTTAGTTATAATCATAGTATTATAGAAAATAATTGACATGCCAACTCTTGCATGTCACCATGATAACATAACACCATTGTTAATCACCACCTTCTAAATAGTAAAAACAAACTGCATACTCTTGTATGTCATAAAATCTGCATGCAATTACCACATGCTTCACCTTATGAAACACCATCATAAGTTATAACATAAACAGGTATTTATCAAATATATATTGTGACATCACATAATAAATGAACCACATGTCAATATACATTTTATTGTAGCATCATAATCCCTATGCATATCATATCCATCATGAAGATACACCATCACTATCATATCAAACTAAATGAATAAGAACCACATGTGCATCATTATCCTCATACCATGATATCATCAAACATCATCAATATGAGAATCTTTTCAGTACTTGTCAAATATTTAATAATGCACTATAAATATGCTTATCGTGATTCATCAGAAAAAACGAATTTCATTTGCTTGTATAAACATTGAGTACCAACTATGAACCAGGATTATTCAACATCCATCTAGGGTCTATGTTATCTCATCGGTACTATTAGTGTCATGTTTTCATCAAGATACCAATCACTTTTAAATAATCATTTCTTACTCTTTCTATTAGTAAGTTAACCATTTACACCATAGGTATAGTCATATAAGTACATCGTCAAATTTCAAATGAGCCTCATCGTCTGGGGCCCTAATCTCTCATCATATATTCTTCCTTCTCCAAATAAATTTTAGTAAAATTCATTGTTAAGATATTACCATTTGTACAATCATTTAAATCATCAATATCAAGTTATAAGTCCATGAACACTATACATAGTTTTCTTATCCAAATAGCACACATATGCTTGGCCATCCTTATTTAAGTCTTATGTCATGCTTAATCCACTTTCCCGAGGGTTTGTTGTCCCCTAGTGATTGATCCATCACTCACATAATTGTGATTTTTCATCCTAAAAGTTTTTCTTATCTCATCAAGTTCCCTCTTGATCTCTTTTATTGTAGATTCACTCATCTTCAAGTTGGAGTAGGGATTCTTCCACTTTAATTATCACTTATTAAATCTTTAGTTTATAATTTTCTAAATCTTTGGTTTAAAATTTGAAATGATTGGAACCACTACCACCATTATCATGCATGAAAGATTTGGTATGCCTGATTTGTTTGGAAATAACTCCTTCCAATTCTAATGTTACACTAATAAGTTATCTTATATGAAGTAATAAATAGATCATCATTTCACTTGGAGTGACATTTATTAGTTTATTCTCACTCCTCAAAGCCTCATTATAGGATTTCCAACTATATTTCTTCTTGGCCTTTATTCTCAGTGTTTTGTCATTAGACTACATACCGTATTTCGTTTTCCAAAAGTTAAACAATCCTTATCCTTGAAACATTTTCCTATTTTATCACTTATAATTTGTTACCAAATAAAAGTGCTCACAACTTCATACCTCAATACTTCTGAATTATATAGTTCATAACTTTGATCGTTAGCAATCATGTTCATAAATCCACTCATCTGTATCCTTAATATAACTTTCGCCTTGAATGAATCACTCCTTCACTTCCTCATACTGAATATTCATAGATATATTTTTATTTTCCCCAATAATCTTAATTTCCTAATGTTCCATGTCTACTAGTTTCAAAGGTGGAAATATAATTATGGTTTCTTTTCCTCCTACCTTGAATGCATAAAATTGTTACACTTCGAAATGTTGTTATTTCTCTACTCACATAATCTATTTTCCTCTAACTGATCAATTTTATTGTGGATTTACTTCTTTAATCCAATGTTGTCATACATTTCAGGGCCCTTGTAAATTCAATTTCATTAGTTGATTGTCAATTTTCCTTCCTTATATGCATCATCCTTAAATCAAAATTATAGTGATTCTCATCATGTTCTTATATAGAAATAATTATATGATTCCACAACCATTTGCTACCAAGTTTTTTTTTTCATTTGAAGAATACATTTAGATTACCAAGTTGTGACTTCCAAAATCTTCCATTATGTTTTGAAAAGGGCTACCCATTCTTATTGACTTCCTACCCTTGTTGTGACACTTTCACTCGGCCACCTTAAGTATGTACCAATAACTAATTTTTTTTTTCACCTCATTAGTCTAAGTTGGTCATTGTTATGGGGGTTAGCATTCATTGTCATTTATTTATTTTTTTGTAAATTCCTCCTTATTTTTCCCATGAACTTCATAGTGCATGCCCATAACATAAGTCAAGTGTGTTCTTGACTTATCAACACCAACACATTATATAAAGTGTATCAAATGGTTATATCACCCCCCTTCCAGGTAAACCATAAGTTGCCCCTGCTTCTTCCCCATCTTTATTTTTCAAGATTATATTGTGACGAGGAGTTAGGTTTATCCTCCTCCTTTTGAATTAGTTGTGGTTACAAGGATACCATTCATTATTCTCATTAGAAAATGTGCAAATTCCTCCTCTTTCCTTCCTCCATGCTACTAATGTTGGAAATCAAACATAGAAACCTTCATTTCTTTCTTAAGATTGTTGTCTATTTATATATCTTTTTCCACGATATTATTGTAATAATAGGCTTACTATTCTCCCAAGGCTAGTTTCTTCCTATCTTAGGTTTATACTCATTACGTCCATGAAATTGCACCCTTATTTCCTCACATATTCGCCAAATAGATGTTGTCTCTTTAATTCCTTTATGATCAAAACTAGTTTTGCATGTTCATGTCAAGCTTTTAGTTTTACACTATTAAGAACATGATATGCATGTCAATTTCTTCATGGATTCATTAGTACATGTCTACTACCATAATTTCATTTTCACCTTTATGAAAATCATCATGCTTTAGGGGGCATATAAAAGGGTGCCATTTTTTTTTCTTCTTCTTTTGTTTTGTTTTGGACATATCATTATATCCCTATGTTTTACAATAGGTTTGCGCTTCAACCAATTATACTATTCAAGAATTACATAAAATATCATACTACCCAATTAGCATATATTAAGCTATATTACATAAACCTTCATCTTTATATATTTATATCTTTCCTAAATCATATATGTCAAGATATCCTTTATCATCTAATACAAACAAACCTTTGAAAATCATATATACTATTAATATATATTCAACATAAGTTTCATTATATTAAATTATATGATAAAATTTCAATATACATTACTCTATTATGTCAAATATTTTCCAGTTCTATCATAAATTAATTCACTTAAATTTTAAACACATATTAAATACATCAACACATTTTTTGATAAATTTAAAATAAAAATTAATAGTATCTACATACATACTATGCAATTATATATTATGTAATATGCAAATTGAAAATCATATTAGTTTCCACAACTATTAATTATTACCACTAACTTCACAATCAATCAATTTATTATATAATTTCCAATAAATACAATAAAATTTTACTTCTTAAAAACCTACTCGACTCACACAAAAATGTAATTTATCTCTAATTGCTACTCAATTTGAATTAATGCAGTATTATTTTAATTAAATTACATGTGGTGAATTTCAATTATTGTATCTTATGTGGAAATTTTAATGTTTCGATCTAAAGTTTACATGTGACAACTTTCAAATATCAAAATGTTTAACACATAGTAGCCGTGAAACAACAAGAGGGGGATTCAATCCATCAGTGCCTCTCCAGGTCAATAGTTTCATGTGAGGAAAACCCTTAATCTTTTGTTTCATGGATAAGAATAGTAAGAAAAAAACCAAAGAATGTAAAGAATGGCACAAGAAAATGCTTAAGGGACCAATTCATAGCTAAGGAGGAGAATTTTGAGAAGAGACAAACCATAGAGAATAAAAGTGTTTGATTCCCGCCTCGGACAGGAACCATGTGAAAAACAAAAATGGTGAAGGACCCTACGACTTTTGAAAAACTCAAACCCTCATCATCGGGGAAATCTGTAGGACGTGGATAGTGGTATGAGCACACTAAACCCCGTTGACAAGATCGCAGATTCAAATTGTGCTTAGGTATTATGCTTAGGGAGGAGGCATTGGTGGAGGCTCAGTGTGCAGGAAGAGTAAAAGTAGCAAGAGGTGTAGAAAAAAATTATTTTTAAAAGAGAGCACGTACAAACCAATGAACTTGAATTATAATGACATGGAAATTTAAATACAAAATGTCCACATATAAATAGATTATTTTATTTGATAATAATAACAATTTTGTTTTAATATTGTATTTCTATTTAAATCTATTAAAATATATATTCTTAAATTTTCTTTAAATTTTCACGAGGAAAATGAAATTATTTTTATTAAATATTTTTTTTCTCAAGATAAAACATTGATATATTAGGTTATTTCTCTAACTAATTAATTAAGATTATAGATGTGATTAATAATATTAAGAACTCAATTTACCTCTAAATTTTTAACTAAAACGAATACGCATGGTAGGACTCACAGGCTTCAAGTGTTTTAACTTTGCTCTGATACCATATTTAACAACACTGAAATTAAAACATGAAACTAATTAGATTAATTATGCAATTTACAATCAAAACACAATTTATCAACTATTTAACATCACATTTTAGAAATATGAGTAGAGACAACTTACCTGTGGTAATGATATCCCTTACTTGTGATTTCACAATTGAACGCTATGTGAATCCTGCTAACCGCAAAAAAGTTTTGGGGACAACTCTCCACCCAACTATAGGCTCAACTGCATATAATCCTTCTACAACTGGCCACCCCTGAGCCTTCGATCAACATACTACTGCCAGAGAATCCATTGTCTCACCACACTTTTCTCCTAGGAGAATGGATGATGTAATGATGGAATGATCTCTCATCTTCCTCAACGTCTATTAAATAGAGTAAACATTGGAAGGGGAATAGCATGCACAGACTCGATGTGTCAACATGGAACTTTTATTTCTTTATTTTAAGTTTAACTTAATTTAGTGATTCTTTTAACATAATTCTTTCTTATTTTATTCCTTTTTACTTTTTGATAACTTTACTTATTTCTACTATTTTTATAGTTCTCTAAATTTAAATCTTTCTTATTTTAATTTACTTTTTGTTAACTTTACTTATTTTTACAATTTTTACAGTTTATTTTTATTTATATTTATTTAGAAACTCTATATTGTTATTTATTATTTCGTTTATATTAATATTATATATATTCTTCATATTTATTATTTATTTAATATTAGTATCTTTTTTTCTTGTTTATCATTTATTTTCTTATTTTTAATATTATATTATATTATTTATTATTTATTATTTTTATTATTATTAGGGGACATTACAGGCATTGTCAACCCCATCAATGTAGAAGAATTACCCCGTCAGGTAGGACTTGGGTCAATGATGAGAAGCACTCATCAGTTCCTTCTAAATCGACAAACATGAGGCTCCTTACAAGGACAAGGCCCAAGGAGGAAGGAGAACTTGGTGTTAATAACCAAGGCATCACTCAACCATTGGAGGTTGTGCAAAGACCTCAATTTGCAGGCTTGAGATACACTGAGGGAGAATGCTCGAAGGTGTCAGATTCTTCCGAGACATCATTGAAATCGTCAAGGAAAGAGAATGATGGGAAAAAATCCCCATCATCCCATGACAGTGTCCATTATAAGGAAGGAGCTGAGGTAATCTCTCATCACCATACTTACACTAGAGATAGCAAGGAAAGGTATAACCACTCTCAACATTTGAATGTCCATTTCAATTATAATCATGTTGTTAAAGATGAACGTGAATCGTGGAATCAAAAAACATGTACCTTTTGTGGATTACATAACCATACATTTTCTAAGTGTCGGAAAAGAATATCAGCACACAAAGTGATCAAGCATGAAACGCCCTCTCAACAACAAGTAAAGAAACATGTTAAGAAAATTTGGAGGAAGAAGACGTATTGTAGTCATTGTGACAGAAATGGCCATCAAAGAGCCACTTGTTGGAGGCTCCATCCAGAGCACTGTCTTAAACACAAAGTGTCGATGCATGAATCAGATGAGACAGTTGCTCAATAAGAAAAACCACCACAAGGAGGCGACCCATTCACATTGACAAGTGAAAAATGGTTTCTATATATGTTAGCTTATCATGGTCATGCTTTTGTAAATCATTTGTTGCATTTTAAAATGTAAAAGTGATGACGTGTTTCCATCACTTCCTCAGCAACAATGATGTCTTATATTATTTTGAGTCACATTTTACACTCTGAAAGTGATGTTGTGTTTCCATCACTTGTCAAAACAAAATAGTGTTGGCCTTGTCTTTCTAAATCATGTGGTGCAGTGATGAAGTGTTTTCCATCACTTTTTGAAGCAACAATGATATGTTGGCCTTGTTTTCATAGCTGGGGTATTGCATCCATCTTGATGTAAACTTGACCACTGAGTATGTGTTATAAACTCCTGGAAAGTATGGGATGTTTGGGTCATTAGTTGGTCATAAAAGACAAACATGTGATTTTCAAAATAATGTACTAGATGTTGCAGGTGTCAGCTCATCACTTAAGGATTCGAAGGAAAAAGGTGAAGGAGATGGAAGCGAGACCTTTCAGGAAGCTTGTGATGCAGACAAGGTACAAAGAAATTGTAGATTATTTTTTCATTCTTTTGGAGAACCAAAATATTCTCAATGGGGAGGATCAATCCAGGTGGTTCCAGAGACACACATAAGACAAAGAGGGCTTAGGGAAGCTCAAAAATAAAAGTGATTAGAATGATTTGAAACTAGGACTAGAGCGTAGACCTTGTCATATTGATCACAGTGGTGTAAACAGTTCATCAACCCAAGCTTGTATGAGGGAGAACGAGCTATTCAGTGTTCTGGTCAAAGTTGGACTGTAGGCCAGGTCTAAGTGTCCTATAATTTAACCGACCCCAGGGCATGAAACATAGCTCTCAAAAGAAGGCAAAATTGTGGCCTCTTTAATTTGTCTAATAACCCTTATGTTAGAAACAATTAAAAAAATTCCCTATGTCTAATAGAAATAAAAAATATATATATAATGTGGTGGCAGACCACCACCCCCACCAAACCCAAAAATATCGCACAACACAATTTTATTAAAGGGGCGATGGGCCAGGACCCCCACCAGCCCCACCACAACCATAAATCAAAGTTAATGTTTAAATATGGGCCGGTGGCCATGAGCCTACCGGACCCTCCAATAAACCCTCGTATAAACCATACGTTAACCTTAATGTTACGGGGTGGGTGCGCCACCTCTAGTGGACTTAGCCCACACCGCTCCATTATACATCTGCCATATTAATGAGGTCAGTAGGTACTGAGCTTGCGCCAGCCACGTTGGATGGCCCACCACTGTGCGACTGCCCCATGTCACACCACGATACCATGGAAAACAAACAATGCGCCCCAAATACCTTATATGCCAGTTAATACAATGGAGGTGCGGGAGTTATGTAGTGGGCCACCCAATGTGGACCCAACCCCCAACAAAACACATTTTAATGTGGTTTTAAACTATAATGTAGTAAAATGGGAGGGGCAGGGATTGACCACCCAACCCCTCCTCAACCAATTTCAATTTTAACCATTGCACCAAATGAATTCCTTAGTTAATTCACCCAAAAAGTTATATAAACCCATCAATTGTCAGTGAGCCTAGGCATGCAGGAACCAAGAGCATGCATAGAAATCAAGGCAAGATTTTTTTAATTAATTAATTGCAGGTGGGACCATGATTGAGAAAAATCCTCAGGAGGGTGAAAATTTTGCAGTGTCCAAATTGGAAAAATTTTATGTCGATTTTACACATCTCAAGGACACAAACCTAATGGTGCAGCCAGTTTCATGATGTAAGCAGCAGATTTTCAGAGGACCTAGAGGATGGAATCTTTGAGCAATCTAGGGGGAATCTAAAATATTCCTTGAGCCCAATATTTCCACCTTCTTAGAACTCAAAATTTTGACAGTCGATTTTGCACTATGCGATGCCAGAAATCTGACAGTGTGTTCAGATTTTCCATTAGCTCATTTCATTTTTCAACTACTTTTCTAAGTGGAGTGTAGGTGTCAGCATTTAGTGTGCCAACAGTCATTCCATGAGATTCGACAGAGCGAGGTTGATGACACAAACAACTTCAGTAGTTTGACATCCTCTTCTTCAGATGGCCATTGGATATGAGGTATATGCAGTGTGTTCATGTACTTATTTTGCTGTGCATTATGTTTCACAAATCCCTATTTGATATTTGATGAGGGATCTTGTTGCTTACTTTATTTCATGATTCCTACTTGATGTGATGCGGAATCATTTGTGGGATGTACTTGTTGTCATGATTAATCATGTTTTATTTGAGATCCCTTTTTCGTCATGTTGACGGGATACTCATGTTGTCACCATGTATGTTTACTGAGATCCCTTTTATGCCATGTTGGCGGGATGCTCATCATAGGATTCCTTTTTGACTGAGAGTTCTTGTAGTGGAACATCTCTTGGAGCCACTCCTACATGAGGGATTTTTACTTATATGATAGCCACATCACATCTTATGTACATCATCACTATTGACATCACTTAATGCAGTGGCCTACACCATCTTGACACTAATGCCCAGAGACATAGTCCCTCCTGGACGAACTCCGTTATCAATGACTTATGTTTTCATGTGTTGATGAATGACATGTTACTCTTCTTTACAAAATGCATATGTATTCATTTATGTTCTTTTAAAAATTCAATTTAACACATCATGAAAGTAAAAGGTATTGGAAGGGTCCTTTGTCACAGCCAGACCTGGATCATCATTTCAATTTATTGACAACAAAATAGAAGATCAATTTTTTCTCCAAGCCATTACTAGTGGATCCAAGCATGCATGAGTTAAAGTTTCCTTTAAGGTGATATTTATTAAATTAATTGTTGATTAAAGTTGTAGCTATGATATGCACATTACGAGATATTTTACATCTCTTAAATACCATGCATTTCTAACCCAACTGCACAACAGGAACATCTCAAACTATGCAAGAATGAATATAATAAGTGCTACAATATCTAGTCATACTGAGAATAATAACCTATATCTACTTAAATGGGAAACTCAATTTGTAAGTCCATAAAACCTCATATTTCCCTTGATACCTTTTTTCACTATTAGTGTGAAAAATACACTGATAAAAAGGCAATTGTTAAAGAGAGATATTTGTAAGAACACCCTTTTCTTTGTTTCTTCTCCATCCTTCTATTTTGATTTCAAAGTGTTCTACTCATCTCGGCTTAGCTTATTTACAAAATTCATTTCCAAAATTGGCACTCAAGACTTCTTCATAACCGACTGTTTAGTATTCAGTCCACTTCGAGCTAGTTGACATTTCCCTAGCATATTTTGAGGAACAACACCATGCATACCAGGCCAAGAAACCATGACTTCATGTAGTTGTAAGCCTATGTTATGTTAAAGTTCCATACCGAAGTTCACTTTTAACAGACCACAACCAACCAAAAAATATTAACCAAACAAACAGATATTCTTCCAGTGAATGATACAACTAAAAAAAAACGGATAAACAGTTACCAACTTTGAAGAAATCAATTTATAATTGCATCTATAAATAAAAACAATTACTGCACAAACTTGTATTTACAATACTTAAATACAAAATGAAATGAATGTGTGAATTTCATACATAGGTATTTTCTCATAAAACTATAGTAAAAATGAAAAATACCTCGGTTATGCTGCCAAGTTATTCAACTAAATGAAACTGAAAGTTGTGTAGTAGTTTTCACTTCAGCTCCAAATTTCAGTGCTTCATCAATTTGGATACGAGGAAGAAGCACTGGAGGAACAGTACAAGCTTCTCTATATCGTTCCATCAAATAGAGTCAATTCAAAACTCCCTTAGAGAAATCATATTGTCCCCATCCTAATTAAACAAATCCCAGACCTGCTTTAAAGCCTCTACATGATGCACCCAAATGAACACTAGCAATTAAAGTTAGGATATTGTGATGGCGATGTCAGACAAACATTTCATTCAAAGTCTCCATTAAAGGAGGATTTTAGTAGATGTGTCAATGATAACATGGATTTCAATCCTCAAATGATAGAACCAGAATATCTAATGGCTAGATATTATGATAGCATCATTGGTTGAAACAGTACAAAACACATAATGAAATGAGAAATAAGAAATTCACAGGCCCACTAATTTATTCTGTCATACAAAATTGAGAACCTTTATAAAGTTTCATGTGTCCACCAACATGTCTATACCAACCTTCAAAAATGTTACATTAAATTAAAATTTTAAAAAGCCAAAAACCATGAAGATATTGGGTAAACTCACATAATTACTTAATTAATCCAACACTTCTGTCAAATGCCATAGAAATAATCATCAACTTTATATTCTCATTTGTCTCTTCAATACCTCTTGGAATCTTCCAACTCAGGAAAAGTTCACGAGCTTGTTGACTAGTGATTTTTCCATCCCTCTCGGTGTCCACCTTAGAGAAAACCTTGGTATAATTTTGAGCATCAGACAACATCATCCTTGACTAGGACAATTTGGTGTTCCCCCTAGGCTTGATGTTGTTGCACCAACTCCAATAGATAATATCAAAATTGATGTGCTTTGTGATATATATAGTTGATTATGATTAGCCAGAGCTGGAGTAGGTGTAGCTGATGTTGGTAAAGAGACATAGATGATGAATAAATTTTTACTTAATACAGAGTCTGGGAACCTACAATTTGTTTAGATTGAGAGAGGGTAGTAGAAAAAACATCTCCACTAAAAATTGAATTTGAAGAAAAACCATTCCATCAGCAGACAAGCCTCTAACATCATTTAGTCTTGCAGATAAGATGTATTTTAGTTTTATGTTACCTTGTAGGGGTTTTGATGGTACTAATGGAATCAACCCTCCTTGAAAAGTTCAACTTGCTTACTGGAGACCATATTTCTTGAGTGACAAGGGAGAATTCCCCTAACTTGAACACCCTATATCACAAAACCATTGCTAATAGGTCCAATGGAAGTTGGTCCAACAACCCTTGAACCTGGCCACTCTGCCAAACCATTAGAAATTTGTGGCTTCTGACGTGTTGCACCAACTTCAAGAATTTCCATGGAAGTTCCATGCAATGGGGTTGGTGTTGGAATAGTTGGTTGAGATATAGGCCATAAAAACTAATTATTTCTTGGAGGCACATACAGTTGAGTAGCTCCCACACTCGATTGTATCGTGGGACCTTTAATTCTCCCAGGGGAAGAATGGGAGATGGTGTAGCTACAATGGTTGGTGAAATTTGAGATGCAAGAATTTGAAATGTTGTTGGTCCAAAGATAGTTGCCCTCATAGTATTTTGTGTCAACTCACAACCACTCTGTGCTACTTTTACTAGCTTTAAATAATTCTAAAATTGTGACCTTCCAAGGAAGCATGAGCCATTATCATCAGCTCCTTACCATGCTTATACCTTTTTAGGTGATGACTATCTAGTCATAGTTGTGGATATTTTTAGAAAAATGGACTTAATGATATTGAAATGAACTCCGATGGTCTACTCAAGAGTGGAAGTGGAAAATATTTGCTCAGCCTTTCATGAATTTTACCAACTACACCACATCAGTCAATAGAAATACATCTTCAAATTCGTAGTCATCTTCTGCACTCCTAAGTGTCCTAAAATCCTGGACTTGTGAGCCCAATGCAATAACTATAAATCAGTGATCTTCCTCAGAAACAAAAAAATAGGTTAACTTGTACCAAAATCGTCCTTTAGTAAATAGTCAACGATCTCTTCATCAAGCAATTTGTCGTAGACTTCTGCAAGACTACATAAACACACACAATTTTTGGACACTGCATAAATATTTTCAAGACTCAATCTGAATGTTGCTGGTTGCAATAATAAATATCCCACTGTTTGTGCTTCATTTCCAGTGCTTAATCACTATATTGAATTGTTGCAAATAATTAATAATTAAGCATTGCTTTTGCAGTGAACCATCATCACCGCGTTAAAATCTCAATATTCTTATCCCAGATATACTTTTTTCTTTCAATAAAAGCACAATAGAATAAATGATGAGATAGAAAACTATTATTTTTTGTACTATAAGCAACGTAAATTCATACTAGTGACAACTGTTGCTGCATCTTTTTCTTTGCAACTTTAAAATACTTTCAATATGTAGCTATTGTATTTTTCTATTTTATGTGTTGTTTTTTCTTTGTTTCAAACCAATGATGTGCATTTCCATGGGCTGAAAGTGTGATGTCAACTTCAACCTATATAAATGTTAGGTAAAAGAAATGTTAATGTTCAAAAAAGCAAGTATAGAATTAATATTACAATTGCAAAATGTAGATTCTAAACACCATGACTGTTTTTCATGTTTCACTGATTTGATTACTTTCCATCTGATTGTTCCCATAATGTGGTCATCCTTAGATTTGAAACTTGATCAGATCTCAAATTAACAAATAAAGAAGAACAACAATAACTTCGAGAGAACCCTCTTACATCACACAAGCTCAAATATTATTTAGCTAAAATCTAATCCCAACAGATGTAATAATTCTAGTGCTTGGTTCTGTGAACTGTATATTTTTTATCACTGTCGCACATCCTAAGGTCCTCTAACCTCAAATGTCCCATTCAGTACAAGAATCCTCAATTAAGAACCATTTGGTGAAAATAACAACATATACACATCAATTATGATGATATGTCACCACCCCTCCCACAGTAAATTATTGCTATAAAGTACAAATAAAGGATTTCTTTCAATTGCATAGAATATTTCTTCATTCCATATGTAACAAAAAAATGTCATTGCAAGTTGAAGGAAATCCTTGATTTGTACTATATAGCAACAAAATTGAGGAAAACAATAGGAAGCCTACAATTTCTTTCTTTGAAATTAATGATAACGATGTTGGATATTTATCTGAGTTGTCTTCTTATCAATAGATTGAGTTTCAAAGGTATTTAGGATTTTATCTAAAGCGAAATTATGAAGGTAGGAAGTATTGGGAATGGTTTATTGCACAAGGTAGAAAGAAGGCTGTTTGTTTGACATAATTGTGGCTATCCAATGATGTCAAGATAATATTGGTAAAATCAAGAAGGATTGGGAATGGTTTATTACACAAGATATAAAGAAGGCTCTCTGTTTGACATAATTGTGGTTGTCCATGGATGTCAAGATTATATTAGTAAAATAAGTGATTGAAGCAATGCGAATGTGTTGGATGACAACAACTTTTATATGAAAAAGTGAATGGAGCACTGAAGGAGAACTAGTTATATGTTCTTATGGTATAGGCATCAAGATAAAAAAGGAATTCCAAGGAATTAAATAGAAAAAATTAGTAACACCCAACGATACAGGAGGTTGGGTCCTAGAAAACACTTTTCCAAATTCCTATCTGCTAAAAGAATATACAAGTTAATAACAAGAAAGGGTTTATGGTGTCAAGTGATAATTTAGAAGTACATTGAGCTCGACTCAATATAAGAATACATAAAATATTCAACAAAGTTCATGTCAAAATGCTTCAATTATTTGGAAGGCTGCTATTGTGGCTTTCTCTTATTGGGAAATCATTTAATTAGCAATCTCCAAGGGAAGGGAACCTTACCCATTTCTCATGCAGTAGATTTCAACCTTACTGCAATCTGGAGTGAAGCGTTGATATCGCCTGAACAACTTGGTCTTAGAGATGAAGAAATAGAGATGTGGGAAAGATATTTGTGTAAGATTAAAACTAGTCACACACAAATCAAGGTAAAAGGATGAACTAATCTGGTCAAGGAACAACATTGGGGGTTCATACTCTCGAAAATTAGGATATAAGGCATTATGTGCCAAACATGATATTGGTACTCTAGTGTGGTGGTGGGAGAAAATATGGAAATATAAATGCTCTTTAAATTTCATTTTCTCATGTAGTTAACATTTAAAAGGTGATGTTCTCATTGGGGACAATCTCCAAAAATTGAATAAGCCTAGTTTTGGAAGATGTTACTAGTGTATGAAAATTAAGAATCTATTCTACATTTGTTATGCTTATGCTCTTATATAATATAGATTTGGAGGGAATTGGCTAAGCGATTTGAATGAAATGTCAATCGAGAAAATTCTCAAGAATTGGGATGGAAATGTGGTTGCGATGAGCTTCAAGGTGTTACCAATGATTGCGAACATGGGGATAGTTGTCTAGGAATTTCAATCTCTTTGAATAATGATTTGTACTTTCTTTACAATGTGCAATAAAAAACATGAAAACTCTCAAAAGATTTTCACAACCAAAGAACAAAATAATCTCCAAGGGTGATTGTGAAGGAGCAAGTTGATAATCAGACGCATATTTTTTATGGAGCTGCTAAGGGGGAACCTTAGTGTTTTAGAGAAGGGAATATAGTTAATCTGCTAGAATGCCACTGGATTAAATTCAAGTCTCAATTGGGAAGAGGTACAAACAATTATGCAAAGTTTATAGCTTTGGAATCGTCTCTTAAGCTGGATGTAGATAATAGGGTTTAAAAGGTATAGGTATTTGTAGATTTTCAGTTAGTAATTAATTAATGGAGGTTCCTATTTCTCTGAAAATTTCATTTTACACCAAATTATTGATGAGATTCTTTACATTTTTATCATTTGTAACTCTATTTCACATGAGCACATTTATAAGGAAAGGAACAATCAGACACATGTTCTTTCAAAATAAGGGCTCTCCTTAGAGTCAGGTAGTTGGAAGACCTGGGAGGAGGTGAATGGCTTCTCTTCTTAATTTGAATGATATCTCTTTTGATGATTTCAATTTTCATACTTCATATGATGTGGGGGAGTTTGTTTATCTATTTCAAAATCCATAATATTTTAGGTTGTTGTCAGAATTTGCTTCTTAATTATGTGTGTTTAAGGGATAGATCTAAGCAGTGCTTTTCAACTTGGAATTAGAGAAGGGTCAACTAAGATAGGACTCAAACCGATCTAATTTTATTGTATTGGTTTACTTTAAAAAAATACATAAAATATATAAATTTTAATGCCAAAATATATTTTAAAGATTTCAAACCATGATTCCAAAGATAGTTGTGAAAGTAGTTTCTTGGGTAAACTAGCCCAGTGAAAGAAGATCAAGGCTTTGCAACCACTGATCCTTCCATCGTAGTCCAAATTTGCCCTGCTAATACGTGTCGAATAAATCGATTTTTTTTGGGTGAGCTCAATGAAGAGATCCTCCTCGATCCGTCGATCCCTCATAGCATCCATATTCAACCTCAAAACCATAACTGCCAATGAGTCACTGTAGCATTTCATTTGAAAATATAGAACAAATCTATAGCGAAGACGTCAGAGTTCCATCAATTAAAAGAACGAGAATCGATTTAGATATCCTAAAAATCGATCCAATGACCATGTACCTATTTCGATATAGTCAAAAGGTAGATTGGAGATTGATCTTGGTGCTGCTCCGTGCCCAACGGCTGTTCTAGCTTTTCCTTTTTTACAAGTCTTCAACATTCATTAGTATAAAACATTATTCAAACCCCAATTTTTTAAAATCCTCAATAACGGAAATGTCTGACAGCAATTTGTTTCATGTGGGTGATGCACTATAATCTCAAAAGCATTTGGATTCTAAGTCAGCCTTGTTCTATCTAGCCTGGATACACAATTTCATGTCTGTCATGCTTTCCCTCTATCCATACTAGCGTTATATCAATCTGGCACTGCTTTCTTGTTTTTTAGTAATTAACTCTAGTTCAAATGTTTATTTTTGAGCAATGTTTATTAAATTATGGGATGGATATGTTGGATTGGGTATTTTGGAATAATTTTGAGAATTTTAAATAA
>APFE031629654.1:28805-53215 GCA_000404065.3 Pinus taeda | reverse complement strand
TGGATGGCATCTGTTAAACACTTGAGGGCGGCTCTTTGTTCATGAGGCTTAACTAGGAAGTGCCAATATGTTTCCATGTTTAAACTATTAACTCCGGCGATTAATCTCCCTCTGCCTTCTAACTCTGGATAACACGTTTGCTCCAATGCATTTGTTGTAATAATATTTCCCCGTGTACACTGGGAAATCATGTTTGCTATGTAGAGAGTGTCATTAACTAGATCAACTAAATTACTAGAAGTTAATCTACATCTTGAAGCTGTTCTCTCTACCTTTAACACCTGTGTGTGCCATTCCGTGAAAAGTATATCTTTATGAACCTCAAGTATCCAGGGAAAATTGGAGGCTTTTCCCGACTTCGAATCTTGCCATTCAAGTTATGCAGTAATAGCTTCATCGGCTTGATTTAAGTCATCCCTGGCTTTCTCTACCTGCTCATTTATGGATGTAGTTAATTCGCAGAGTGGCTCCGCTTGAGATATTTGTTGACACAAGAGTTTAATTTGCGATATTAGCACATTTTTTTATCAACGTTGCCTCTTTCCTGAACTCTGTTATCTGCAAATCTCCTTTTATTTTCTCTAGCTACGATGTTATTTGAGCGATTTGCTCATCCTCGGTTTTCACCATTTGCTCATTCACTGCTTTTAACTTTTCCAAAGCCTCCGTTAATTCGTTCTATTTCTGGATCGCTGCCTGATCAATCCTCTATTTCTCTGCTTCCAATTGCTGCGCCAATTGATTATTTATTTGCTGTTGCACCAATAACTGCTCGTCTGCCTGCACTGTCCTCTGTTGTTGTGCCGCTAACTGCTCCTCTGCTTGCATTACCTTCTGCTTTATCTCGGCTAATTCTGTCTATAAAGTGGAGATTTCTTGGTCTTTAGTCTTTAACAAAAGACTCACCTTCGATGCTTTGTCAATGGTCGCAGCTGAATAGGCTCCAGCATACTGTGACAATTTAGTTAAATCATCGAAGGGATCCAGCTTCTCCTTCCACACTACATTGCCTGTGACCGTTTGTTCTGGGAAGATAGAAGGTTGATCAAGCCTTCGTCTCTTCCTCGATCGTTTTACCACTGCTCTGTGCCTTGGGCTGTAGAAGACATCCAATGGCGGAATATCTTCTACTTGTAGAATGATTTGATCGCTGGGACCTTTTGGAATTACTTCAATATCTTTAGATTTAGGTGGGCCGCTGGTTCCACTCAGAACCTGAGATGAGGTATCATCCTGCATATTGGTGGTCTTAGGAGTATCAGTACTTTTTGAGTCTTTCCCTCCACTGATAATGGTGTCGAACTGCTGCCATTCCTTCAACAATTCAGGGTCTGTGATAGTACCCACATTAGTATCGGTGGTGGTCTGTTTAAATTCAGACTCCTTCAGTAATTGTTCTTGTTTTTCCTTTTGTTGCTCCTCCAGTTCCTTTTTCCGTTTTTCCGCCTGCTCTCTTTGCTGTTTATCCGCTTGCTCTCTGCGCTGTTTATCCTCCTGCTCTTTTCGCTTTTTATCCGCCTGCTCTTTCTTTAACCGCTCTTCCTGTTCTTTCTTCAGCTTCTCCTCTTGGTCTTTCCTCTGTTGTTCCTCCTGCTTGCTATTATGATCTTTCGTTGTGGCAGGAGGTTCCTTTGTCTGTTGCGGACCAGGCTCGCTTGATGATGCTGCTGGGGTTAGCGTTAATAAATCTAGAGGCAGAGTTTGCAACCTCTGCTCTCTAAGTTTATTAAACTCAGTTAACCCTTCATCATTATATCTCATCTTGGCGATTTCTTTGGCTTGACCTATTGATTCAGCTGAAGAGAACATGTCATTGAACATATCTTCTTTATGATCAAACGTTGCTAACTTGGCATGTTCCAAAGCGGCATAGGCAGTTCGCTTTCGGTCAAATGCTCTATTCGGGATTGTAGCCAGATTTAAAGCTTGAATCTTTGTGGCCTCCTTTTCCCCATGTTTGAGATCATGCAGGGTAAAGACACCACATCTAAAGGGAAAAGTAGGCCAGCCCCTTTTCTTCTCTTTTTTTGAGAGTCTGTGTAGTACTCTCAGCTGTAATCTGATATGCAATTTCCCTTGCCAGTAATTTATCAGGAACATATAAGGGGAGGACATGAGGGTTGGCTTGGCTGCCAAACACTCTAATATAAGTAAAATGCTCTTCTCCAAACCAACTAGCCACTGCGAGAAAATCAAAGGAGACTAGGTAGGAGATCCTTGAAATGGGTTTATCAAAAATTGAATAATAAACGGGAACCATGAAACCATTACAAATTTGATACAAGTGGTTTTTATAGGACGACTTCCACAACTTGTGATGATAAATATGAATGGACAAGGGGTCCTGTGCAGTCCACCTCCAACCAAGAATAGGGAATTCGAAATTGAAACATAAGGTATCCAGGATATATGCACTATAGTAGAATGGGGGAATTTTTCTCTCAGTGACTATAGTTTTATTCCTAAATTCACTAACAGCTACTGCTAGCTTATCCGAAAGGATAGTAGCCCAATCCATAATCGTGATGTTCACTGCTGCCTCCATAAGAGGAACCATTTCAATGGTAAAAGTGGTAGAGTCGTGTAAACCCCATAATCTACACATCATTATACCCGCATAGCAATAAGGAGAAGCCAAAGAATTGACCGAGTACTTACCGAAGGATTCGTGCTTGTGTTTATTTGGATTTTGCCTCCAGCCCTTAATAGGTTCGGACTCAATCTCATTCTCGCTCACAAACTTCTCCAAGAAAGCGCTGTTGTATATCTTCTCCGGCTTGGGCAAATGATACATTTGCCTCAGGTCTTCTGGCTTGAACGATCCAAAAATCCTTCCATCTCTTGTGCTAAAAGTTCTGTCCATGATGGGGATTTCTTCAATCGCCCATCGCACCACGTCTGTATATGGGAGAATTTGCTCCCTGGCTTCTATCCTGTGAAGGAAAGAATCAGCCAAATCCTTGAGAGTGCAGTTCGACTTCTTTAATGAATCCGCGATAGCTTCTTCTACCATCTGCATTGGTTTCTCGGCCTCAATTAAGTCATAAGTTCCTTGCCAAGTCACTCTAGCAAGGCCTGTGCATGTTGTGTCGGATATTAGGCCTTTCTTGGTGTTTGATGTGGCTTGTCCTGCGACTGGTGGATTGGAAGCACCTGCAATTTTCTTAGACTTCTTACCTATCATGCCCGAACTCCTGTTTATGACTGAATTCTGTACAGAGAGGCAATTTGGCGTAACACAGAGAGATAGCAATAAAACTAGCAATTGATAGCAAATGAAAGGATGGACAGCGATATATTCAGCTTTTTAAAACGGGTGCGGAGGTAATCCATAGAAGATTTTTCGACTTGAATCCATTAAATGGCCGTATAGAACCTGCCACCTTATAAATTCCCATTATATCATTATTTGGTCGAAAGATCTCATTACGCATGCAATGGACGTATTGGCGGCCGAGCAGGAGTGATTATGCCTTAAATATGATTAAATTGAGCTTTCCAATCACTTTAACGGCTTTCTATGGAAAATCGTGCCTTATCGCATCGCATCGGAGATTATAACAAGTCCGCCTTTACAATGTGCATCGCATATCGCCGATCGCCGATTGCGATATCGCATCGGCGAAAGACTTATGCGTATTAAGGCTTTGAACAAGGGGACCCGCTGATCGCCGATCGCCGATTGCGATATCGCATCAGCGAAAGGCATATGTGCAATGTGCCTCATACAAAGGGGACCCGCCGATTGCCGATCGCCGATAGCTTATCGCATCGCGGGTATTGATATGGGGCGCTTTCGGTAGTGCATTGGGTATCGCCGATCGTCGATCGCCGAATACTATATCGCATCAGCGGAAAGCCTTATGCCATTTTGTTGTGTCCCTCATGTCATTGCGATATGCGATCTTGCGATCGCTTTATGGCAATGACCGAATATTTCCTTTATTTCTTTTAAATGGATATTGCTTTAAAAAGGTTTTTTATAAAGCGCTCCTTTGATTATCGGACATTTCGTTAAGTAAAAGTTTTGATATCAATTTTATTTTAAAGGGACCCATTTCACATTTTAATGTTTTATGAATAAAAATAACATGAAATGGGGGGTTGTTTGTAAAGCACAACAATTGGCGATTCACTGGAAGAACAGTTAGTCTGGAAAAATAAAAAATGCTTAAACTTTTTGAAAATAGAGTTCCAACTACAAAGGAAAATTCTGATATAACTAGGTGTCTATGCATTCTGTATATCATAAAAGTAATTTTGCTAACTCCCTCTTTTTGCTATCTTGAAATAAGTACATTTTAAGTCCCAAATAAGCCTTTATTGGTTATAATGATAAAAATAGGAAAATCTCTCCAAATCAACCTTTATAGTAAACTCGCCTGTCATAGGTAGAGCCTCTGCTGCTAGCAAACGTTTATAGTCTCGACAGGGATACCTTTTAATCATATAATTGTCCATTGTCCCATCCAATTAAGAGTGTGATTATCAGAATGAATTCAAGCTTACATAGCTGAAACGTATGGTGGATATTTGCGATCTGTAGGATCAAATGCATCATAGTTAGTCACCTTGTTTACTTTAATTTTGGTTTTATTTTTGCATAAATTGAGGCAGGTGGTTTAAACCTTCTTAACTATTTTTTTAATAATCTATTTTTAGTTTTATAGTTTTAGTATTTAAATCCCTCTCATGCATTTAGAGAGGGGTCCAGAATTTTATCAGAAACTCTCTTCGAAACATGCATTTCTGTCCCTTTGAGGAAGTTCTCATGAAATATATGGAACATGATTTATTTTTATCTGACTTAGCATCTTCTACTAAAATTACACTTTTGTACTCTTAGATGATGTTGAATGGATAGAAGATAGATCAATATTGTTGAAACACATGAGTAGGATGTATTATAAATGGTACTTTTATCTCATAATCCTTTTTACTTATGTATTAAGCAATCATTTCTTTTTCAAATTATTTATGTATGAAGGTCTGAATTTTGATTATCGTTATTGCACTTCTGTGTGATGATGATATTTATTTTGTGTTGAATATATGAATAACTCTTTATGTGATATATTTCTCACAATAGTTTCTGCTATTTTTTTATACGAAACGATTATTGTTAAAACGGATTCACTTCTAATCATAATTGAATGATCTTTATTACTAATTGCTTTTATAAATTATTGCAGATCGCATATATCAAGTTTATCTTGGGTATATTATGGTTACATAGTTTTTAGAAATTAGAAGTTAAATGCATTTGTGATTGATTAATTTAGACTAGATTACCATTAGCTTAAATGTTACTCTAAAAACATCACACATCACCCCATTTAGCACAAGCATTAAACAGTTTTGGAAACTGGTCCCATTATCCCCTGTCAGAGCCACTACTCCAAACGGAAAAGGCACTGTCAACCAAGGTCCAGACAGGGTGGTTTTCCCCCATGTTGAGGCAAGGATTTTCAAGGCTTAAATAGGAGGGAAAGAAGAATCAATAGGGGGGAAAGGATAAAAATATAGTAGCCACAACACACTAGTGGAAAGATCCTAGCAACCACTGCAACATTGATGACCATGCATAGGAGAAGTGTTAGAATTTGCATCAATATCTAAACCCGAAGAACAAGAAGAAAGACAATAAGAAGAAGAATAGCATGGCCATGGATTTGAGAAACCAAGTTGAAAGCATCTTGGATGTGAATGAGAATATTGTATGTACATCAGTGCAAAAGGAAGTGAATTTGAGTAGCCTTCAACAACAGGAAGAGAAATAAATGACCAAACTCTTCCATTTAAAGATACGGGTCAAGAAGACAAAGATTGATGCTTCATTTGGCTCAATATCGTAGGTAAATCTCATTACAGTAGAGCTAGTCAAGAATTTGGGGTTATAAGTTTGTGATCATCTAAACCTATGTCCACTGGGATGGGTAAATAAGGATGCAAAGCTGAAGGTAACAAAACTGTGTAAAATTAGATTTTCTATCAGTGTTGATTTTATTGATAAAATAGATATATATGTGGTTCTCTTAATGTATATGGAGTCATGTTTAGGAGTCCATACATGTACATGCACTATGTAATATTTATGAGGAGAACCAACTAGTATCAACTCATCATGGGTGGAAAAATTTTCATCATCAATATGCACAAATTCAAGTCAACAATTTCACTAGTAAGTGCCAACTAATCCAAGATATTGTTTAGTTCCAGCAAGAAGTATGTTTTATTGTTTTTAAGAGAAAGTTAGTCTGAAGAGGAGTCAATAAGAGGCAAGGAATCCTTGAAGGGGTGTAATAAGAAACAAAACAACAATTGGAGGAGTTTTGATAGGCATACATGGATGTGTTCTGAGAACCTAAAGGGTTAGCACCTAAGAGAGAAGTGGAGCACAAGATCTAGCTATTGTCAGAATCCACATTACCAAATATTGGGTTGTACAAGCAGTCTACTATAGAAGAAAGTGAGGTGAAGAAATAATTGTAACATCTGCTAGAACAGGGTGTCATTTGACCGATTACATCACCATGTGAATCACCCATCATCATTGTTCCATAGTATTATGGGACTTGGTATATGTGTATAGATTACAACGTGTTGAATAAAATCACACTCAAGAACAGATACCCCCTTTCCATGATAGATGATCTGCTAGACTAGTTGAAGAAAGAAAAGTACTTCACCAATTTTGACTTGACATCTAGATATCACCACGTTCGAGTCAAAGAAGAAGATACATGGAAGACCACCTTCAAAACCAGACAAGGTTTGTATGAGTGGTTATTTATGCCCTTTGACCTATGTGATGCACTAACCGCACACTTATGAGATTAATGAATGATGTATTGCACCCTTTTATAGATTCATTTTTTATTGTCTATTTGGATGATATACTGGTATATAGTGCTACCTAGGAGGATCATATTTCAAATTTGACGCAAGTGTTGGAAACATTGAAGAAGCACAAAGTAATATAAAATATCAAGAAGTGTGAGTTTGCACAACAATCTTTGGTGTATTTGGGTATGTGATCAGTGGATGAGAGTTGAAAATAGATCCTTTGAAGATGGAGGAAATCAAGAAATGGTCAGTGCTTACTAATGTTTTTGAGTTTATGAGTTTCACTAGGGCAACATAGTACCCACGGAAATTCATAGCCTCATTTTCAATAGCAGTAGCACTGCTCAATGCCATAACAGCAAGTGGCAAGATTTTCTAGTGGAGAAAAGGTTAGCAGAAGGCTTTCAAGGAGCTAAAGAAGAAGATCAATCAAGCACCATTTATAGCATTACCAAACTTGCAGTGGCCCTTTCAAGTGGAGACAAATTCAAGTGGGTATTTTATGGGAGTTGTTTGATGTAGGGAGGAAGGCTTATATACTACCATTCTAAATTATTTCATGTGGCAATTATTAACTACCATACCTATGACAAGGATTTATTTCATGGTGCAAGATATGAACAAGTGGAAGCATTATCTAAGGAGAAAGGAGATAGTAGGATAGTAGTCCAGTTATTACAGTACTCACAGGCCCAGAGTAAGCTACAGTAGACTAGTCATTACAAGTGGATGGGGTTTTTACCGCAGTTTCATTTGGTGATCAAGTATAAGAACGGTAGTACGAAAAAATTGCCTGACATGCTTTCAAGGCCACCCAGTCCAAATATTACAGTTTTGGGGACTCTTATACACATGGATCCATTCATCCATGATGCATATAGAGAGGAATATTCACAAGATGTGGACTTCAAGGAGGTGTATCAATAGTTGCAGAGCTAGTGTCATGTGCACAATGGCGACAACACAATTGACTACCATCTCTAAGATGGGTTACTCTACAGGATGGATAAGTTATGTGTTCCTATAGGTGATTCATTGAAACTGATTAGAGAGGCTCACACCTCCAAGGTTGCAGGGCACTTTGGGGTAGGGAAAATTGTGGCTAACTTGCAGAGATATGTGTATTGACCCAAGATGCAAGAGTATGTAGCTAGTTTCATAAGAGGATGCATGTTTTGTTTATACTACCAAGCCTAGAAATAGGAAACATGGTCTATATCATCCCTTACATGTACGTACTCATCGTTGGGAAATAATTTCCATGGACTTTGTGGTGGTTTACCAACAACTAGGAAGGGACATGACTACTTGTTTGTGGTAGTTGATAGGTTCAGCAAGATGTGTATTTAGGTGCCTTGTAAAAACACCATCAGCAAGTAAGAAGAAACAAACTTGTTATTTGGACAGGTCTGGGCGCACTTTGGGATACCAAGGAGCATCATTTTAGACATGGATATGACATTTCTCAATGCATTTTGGACTGCATTGTGGGAGAACATGGACACAAAGTTGAAGAGATCCACAACATTCCATCGATAGACAGATGGGCAAATAGATGTATTCAACAAAACTTTGGTCCAACATATAAGGGGATACAACCAAAAGAATCTAAAGACTTGGGATGAAAATATGGTTTATATACAACATTATTACAACATACCAATCCAAAGTTCTATAGGAAATTCCCCATTTGAAACTTGTTTTGGATATTTTCACCTTCACCATTAGGCATTGCATATGGGTAGCAAGGAGGAGTAAGGGGAGATCTTACAAGAGATGCTTTGAGGGATGAAAAATTTATAGAGAAGATTAGGTATATTCATCTACAGGTACAAGAAACATTGTAGAAGTTGCAGGAGAAGTATAAAGCTAGGCATGATCAGCACAAAATAGAGAAAACTTTCAATGTGGGAGACAGAGTATGGTTACAGTTGAACAAGGAGAGTCTATAGGGGCCTGGTAAAAAATCCAAGGATTTGAGGTATTGTCCCTTTGATATACTGGAAAATGTGGGTGATAATGTCTATCAACTCAGTTTAACACCATATATGCACATTTAATTAGTTGTGAATGTGGATAATTTGAAACTCTATGAGCCTTAAATGTTATATTAGGAAGAGGAATAAGTCCTATCTTCTATGGAGGATTTGGCACCAGATACTTAGGCAGAGTTGACAAAAGATAAAATGTTCTAGAATAGGTCCAAAACTACAATACATGGGTAGCATGACCTTCGGCAAAATTGGTTTGAAGGGACAACTTCTAGGCAAATCTAAATGGTACACTAGAGAGAAGGTGGAGGAAAAATTTCCTCATCTCATTCAGTAGAAGCTCTTAGGGACCAAAATCCTCCCAAAATGGGGAGGTGTAATCCAGATTGGATCATTATATTTTTTTGATCCATCTCGATGCATTCAGAGTGGAAAAAGTGTAGGAATCAACTCACGGGACCATTTTAACCAGTGGGACCCAATTTGGAAAAACTGGTTCTCAAAACTTCCAGGAGATTTTTGAGGAATCAAATGACATTTTTTGGGAGTAAAATTTTGTCACTTTGGCACAAAGCCTTTTTAGAATGTTTTTCACATAGATTTTTCTAATGGCATAAGAATCACACTAATCGGAGTCTGTATGCAAAAATGATGCCACTCGGAATTTTACCTTCTTTTTTTGACACCTATAATTTAGGAGAATGCCACGTCATCCCCCATTATTAATGAAAAAGGGGCTAGCCATGTGTTTGTGATGTAAAATACTCTAGAAGAGTCTATATTGTAGTTCTAGTTAAGATTTGATGTAGTCAAACTTAACCATTAGTAGGCTATTGGGTTGTATTATAATCGGGCCATTAGGAGGAATATGCATTCCATTCTTTCGAGAGAATTTTGTTCCATAGTTGAGAAATGATAGCCAAGAGAGGTAGGAGGTAGAGCACACAAAGATGATTTGTTCTTTGTAGTAGCCCATGGGCCACAGGAATTACTTCTTTATACCAGAAACCATATTTCGAGATAGAGAAAAAGAGTGAAGCAAGCATACCTTCCAGCTCGGTTTTCTGCCAAAAGGGTTTCCTAGAGCATATCTTGTGTCTTATGTGTGTATTTGAGCTTATTTTTCATTCTCTACTTTTCTGCATAATTTTCATTCACATGTATGCACTATTTATAGTTAAATGTATAGATCTAGAAGTTAATAAAATTGTAATAGTATAAAAATTCATAATTTTAATATATTATTATCAAATCTATTGTGACGAAATGTCCACTGGAATATCCACAGTAGTTTATGGACTGACACTCAACCTTTATTTCAAGTCCAAATTGAAATATTCAATTGGGATAGTATTTGTTTATCATAAGTAACATTAATACAAATATTTTTTTCTAATTTAGTGATCTGAAGGTTGAAGTTAATGTAAATGAAAGTGGTGGATAAATCATAGTTCATGGTGTCTCCCCAAAAGTGTCAACATTTTTTGAACATCATAAACTTTCTAAAAGAAAATTAATGTGTAAAATTAGTAATTAAATAGTATATAATTTGAATCAATCAAATTGACCAAGAAATGAAGCCTAGGCATGCATTTTAATAAAGTAAGGCAATTTTGGTTCACTTCACAAAAATGCATGCCCAACCTTCATTTCCAGGAAAAATTGAATGATTCAACTTGCAGAGATTTTTTACTCATAGATAACAATAACGAAATTAAATATTTTTTAATTTTTCACATATATATTTTTGTTGTTCAAGAATACTCTGAATTGTATGGATTTCAAAGGGTAAAAGGAAGGATTTGTGTGCCTCAATATTTATGTCAAGGTTGGATTATGCAATATAATTTTTAAGAATATCGTGAAAAATATAGATGTATCACAAAATTCCATTATATCAATTTTTCCTAAGTTAAGTCAAAATTTGAGTACTTGATCTCCTACATCATCCATTGTGTCCTCATTTGATATGACATGATCTATTACCATGGCCTCATATGGCTCCTGTAATACACAACATAGTTAATAATGTTTAGTACACCATTTATATAATCTCAATTATTATGCTATTTAACACAAAATTTCACTTTAGTCATATATTTGGCATATTGATATCATTTTATTTTGGAGTTGAAAAAAATGATTTATGACCCTTGGTATATACATTGAGCAAAATTTTCGACAAGAAAATTATCCAACATCCTTATCCCACAAGGCCATCCTAAGTTTCAAACATTTCTCTTGATCATAGAATCAAATTTAATCACCATTCTTATTCATTTTCAACCAATAAATTTGACTTGAAAGGCCTCAAGGGAAAAAAAAAAAATGAATTTCTCTCATCTGTGTTGTAGTATTTGTGAATTCATAAATACTTTATGCTTTTGGTTGGGGTTTCATTTTCTTCTTACATGCATTGTATCTCCATATTTTTTTCATATATTCTTCGACCCACTTTCCTCTCTATGATTAGTAGTTCTGCGTTGCCCACGTCCTATGTCCATGTGCTCCTATGGATCTTGTAATACACAACAATGAAAATAATTTTTAGTGCACCAATCAAATCCAGTTGTCAATAATGAGAACAATAAGTGTAGGGGTAGAATTATTGGTAGACTATATTTTGAATACAGTATAATTTCTCCTCACAACATAAATATTAAATGATATTAACACTTTCTCCCCATGTAACACACTTTAGCACTAGTGTAGATATCAATTTTGTTTCATTCCTCAAAGCTAATTAAATTACTTTATAGTGAATGTAGTGGATTATTGAAATTATGGTTATTCTACTGAATGTATTATATTAATATTTGGTTTTATTTTAGAATTATGTTATATTATGTAACATTTCTATGTCTAATTTTTATGGAGAAAAACAACTTGATGGCACTAGACTAGGAGTTGTTTGCATTGAGTTTTGTGCCTAAAATGGATCACATTATGAGATCTAAGTAGGGGCTGAATTTCGTGAGTACAAATTTAAAAATTCATGTGGGCCAAAAATTGAAATTAAATACCCACCAACTATTGAACTAAAAAAAAATCATAGTGTTTCTTTCTCCTCTAAGAATATTTTTTAGTGTTGATAGGCCTAGACCCAGAAAGAAAAGAATAGGCTCCTCTACCCCCACACAGATATCAATCGGGGAGCTTAGAAGTACATCCCTTCTGTTGTGAATGGATAGCTGTGATATTTCATTATTTTGCATGGATTCATACATAAAGTTCAAATACTGCAAAAAAAATTGACAGATTTTGATGATCTTTAGTGGATATTAAGGGACCTTAAGGATTCAAATGGAGCTTACATAGGAATTTAATTTTTGTCCATTTTTGGTGTAGAAATTGGGGCTGCAAAGTAAGGAATTATTGATTCCCTGAATAGAGGGTGGATTTAGGGTTAAATTGTGGGATATTTATCCACGTATTGGTGCATAATGGTTTGATTATCATAAAGGTTTTCTTACCTTAGCTCGAATTGCTACCCTTTACATAGTGTGATCTCCTTCCTTGTATGTTATTTTCCTTACCTCGCCTCCATAGACTAGATTTGCTAGCCCATACTCAAAATATCAAGCAGAGGGAAGGGAGAAAACAATGGATAGAATGAGGTGAGTCATTGTGAAATTATATAAATGTATTTGTTTAAATTCTTTCTTTGATTTTCATTTTTTTATTCCAAATTTTAAAAAAGAAATTATATATATGTGTGTGTGTGTGTGTGTGTGTGTGTGTGTGTGTGTGTGTGTGTGTGTGTGTGTGTGTGTGTGTGTATATATAGGGACATGAGATTGACCATGAGAAAGAGGCCTTGGCTTCGATATTGGAAATGGAGGCACTTAACAAACTTGACAATGTGGACTTCAAAATGTCTACTAGATATGTAGAGAAATGAACAAATAAAACAATTGAATGATTGTAGGCACATCGCCTATTTCAAATGGAATCAATTGACTCCAAAACCACTCTTGGAAAGAGTAAAATATTGGGGAAACCATGATAGGTTTTAACCCTATACATAAATTACCTGAAAATGAATTATTAAAACATAAAAATAGCAATGGCGAGAACGTAAAACAAATATACACAGATATTTTCCCGTGGATCCCAAAATCAGGACTATCATATTGATCTTTTATTATGTTCCTTTCAATGTTATAGTACATATATATACATGTCGAAGCATTCATAAACCCCAATCCATTAGTCCTGGATTAGAACATAATCGTAGTTCCCTTGATCGGATCTACAAAATACCATGGGCATAAAACCATCATACGCAAAACCATGTGAAAAACCCATGCACAAAACCATGGGTAGGTCCACCCATTATCTTTGAGTCTGCCCCCCATCCTTGGAGCTAGTCGTGGAAAGAATATAACACACACCCAACAATCATTAAGCATAACCACTAAGAATTTGGAACAAAAAATAATACTTCCAATGCCTAATCCACTCTTTGGTCATAAATCTCTTCTTCCACCACGCCACATTATGAATCTTGCATTGGTAGCTATGTTACAAGGATATAATATGACATGATTTCAAGTGAAATCTATAGATCAAATGCTGGGAATTTTTTTGTGAATAGATTGAAGGAATAATTCCTTCAATATTTCAAAGACCATCTCCATTTGTCATTCTCAAAGGTACCATTGCACCTATAGAAAGAATTAATTCACAACATGGTGACAAAATTCATCATAGGTTCGTCTATAAAAAAGGTTAAACAACAAATGTATGAATTGCAAGAGATTTAGCTACAATCAAACAAACAAGATCAAAAAACTTTTTCCCAAGCATAGTGATCCAAGTGGCTCTAGAGACACACATAGGACAAAGAGGACTCAGAAAAGCTCAAAAATCAAAGTTTTTAGCTTATGCTCAAACCAAGACCAGAATGCAGATCTCGTCGTCCCGATCACGACGGCGTGAACGTTCGTCAATCCATGTCCAGATGAAGGAGATAGAGGTAGTCAAAGTTGGGTTGACTTTTTGATGACTAGGCATGTTAAGGACACATTTTGGACAAAACCCAGCCACCAGATTTCAGCCAGCTCTGGCTGGATTCTGGGCAAATTTGTCGCCTCCTTAAAAGCACTCCTTCAGCCTATCTTTAGATATTTTAAAAATATATATTATTTTTAAAAGTAAAAATAAAAAAATAAAAATATAGTTGGAGGAAGGGCCATATCATATGTTATTAATGGTAGGGTTGGGGACATGACCCCACCGACCCGCCTGCTCCAACTACAACCCAAATAAATTATGGATTAAAAAAGACTTAAATGTGTTAAAAAAGGAGGGGCAGGGTTTGAGCACCCGACCCTTCCTCAACGATTTTCCCGTTTTAGCACTATGCCAAAACAAATTTATTATTTTCTCTGCTGATGAAAGCTTATATAAACCTATTTTTCTCATTACACATGGGAGCATGGAGGAACCAGGAGCGGGCACGGATTTTGAGATAGGAGGAGGAAGTGCATGCAGTTCAAGGCAATATTTTACAGTTGTGCCAAATTTCACTTTGTCAGATTTTGACAAATTTTATATGGTTTCAGCACTTCTTGATGCCACGAATGCAATGGCATTGTTCATTTCTCCATCAAGGTTCTAAATTTTTTGGCCATTTTTCATTATGCAGGTGGAACCATGACTGCTACAGAAACATGGAGCGGAACCATGATCTTTGAAATTTTCCGGAGGAGGCAATTTTTCTCCATGTCGGAATATAGTCAAGTTTACAAATGCTTTTCATGCTTTTTCATAGGGATCGCAATGCTGAGATCATATTTTCCTTTGGAGTTGCATATTTCTAGTCTACCCATGGAGCATAATCTTTGAGGAATCTAGGGGGAATCTAAAAGATTCCTTGAGCTCTAGATTCTCAATTTCTCAGAATTTAAAAATTGGACAGTCAATTTTGCACTTTTCAACACCAAAAATCTGATGGTGTGTTCAGATTTCTCATTTGCTCATTTCATTTTCCAGCCACTTCTCTAAGTGGAGTGCAAGTGTCGACATTCATGTGCGAACAACCAGTTCCATGTGACTGATGTCGTGAGATCGATGGCACAAACAACTTCAACATCTTGAAATCCGCTTCTTCAAATGGCCCTTGGTTGTGACGTATATGTTGTGTTCATGTACTTCTTCTTTATGCATTGTTCTACACAGATCCTTATTGATGTTGATGAGGGATCTTGTTGATTACTTGTTTTCATGATTCCTGCTTGATGTGACGCAGAATCGTCTATGTGATGTACTTGTTGTCATTATTCATCATGTTATGTTTTGAGACCCCTTTGTTGTATGTTGATGGGATACTCATGTTGTCGTCATGCATGTTTGCATTGAGATTCCTTTTATGCCATGTTGGCAGGATGCTCATCATGCATGTGTTTGTGTCATACAGATAGGAGTCTTTTGACTAAGAGTTCATGTAGTGGAACATATCTTAGAGCCACTCCTGCATGAGGGAATTTTCCTTGTATGATCATGACATCATCTCTTATGTGCATCATCACTATTGACAACACTTAATTCAGCGGCCTACACCATCTTAACACTGAGGCACATAAACGTAGTCCCTCCTAGACGAACCCCGTTATCAACGACTTATATTTTTATGTTGCTGATGATTGTCATGTTCCTCTTGTTTACAACATGCACATGTATTCATTTATGTTCTTTTAAAAATGAAACTTAACACATCACGAAAGTAAAAGGTCTTGGATGGGTCCTTTGTCACACCTAGACCTGGATCAAGTGGTATTGGAGTGATCTTTTCATGGATGTGAATTGCAAGCATGAACAATGGAACACGTAACAACAGAGGATGAAAAAATGATGTACAAGACCATGCTCAACATTTTCAAAAGAGTGGAAGTAATGTATGAAACTCTACAGAAAGAGACAGAGGAAAAGGAGTGATTGTAGCTTCAGTTGCAAGCCACAAAAGAGGCCTTGGAAGAAATGAAGCAAAAAAACCAAAGTCTTCAAATAGATAACACTGAATTGAAGATGCATCTACATGAAGAGAAAGAGGAAAAACAAAGTTTGATATGGCAGCTGCAAGCAAAGGACGGGGCCTTGGAGAAGCGACAGCATGACCCATGTGAGGTAAAATGTAATTCTCCAAATTCATGTATGTTTCCTCATGATGATTTTACTATTTTTGAAAATCATACCACAAGAATTGGCTCCAAATTGTTGAAGGGAATGGATTATGAAGGAAAATTATTGGGAATTAATGCCCAAGGAATTGTCAACCCCATCAAAGTAGAGGAATTACTACGTCAAACAGGACTTGGGTATGTTAGAAAAGAAGTTGGGAAATGCACCGAGACAGCTAGTGAACCACCAACAAAAGATGATGAGAAGCCCTCATCAGTTCTTTCCAAGTCAAAAGAGGAGGTAAAAGATGTTTATTTTCTTTCGGTTTCATCGTCACATAGTATGATTTATGTTGTAGATTTAGAGCTCCCAATTATAGGGACAAACATGAGGCTCCTGACAAGGACGAGGCACGAGGAGGAAAAAGAACTTGGCATTAATAACCAAGGCATAACTCAACCATTGGAGGTTGTGCAGAGACCTCAATTTGCAGACTCAAGATACACTAAAGGAGAATGCTCAAACGTGTTAGATTCATTCGAGACATCGTCGAAATGGTTGAGGAAAGAGAATGATGCAAAAACATCCCCATCATCCCATGGTAGTTTCCGTTGCAAGGAAATAGCTAAGGCAAGATCTCATCACCATGATGACATTAGAGACAGCAAGGGAAGGTATAACCACTTTTGATCTTCAAATGTTCATTTCGATTATAATCATGTTTTTAATGATGAGCGTAAAACATGGCATCGAAAAACATGTACTTTTTGTGGATTACATAACCATACATTTTCTAAATGTCGGAAAAGAATGCCAATACATAAAAGGATGAGGCGTGAAAGACCCTCTCAACAGCAGGTAAAGAAACATGTTAAGTAGATTCGGAGGAAGAAAACCTATTGCAGTCGTTGTGGTAAAAGCGGGCATCAAAAAGCCACTTGTTGGAGGCTCCATCCAGAGCATCAGCTTAAAGACAAAGTATTAGTGCGTGAACCAGGTGAAGTAGTTGTTCCACAAGCAAAACTACCACAAGGAGGCAACCCATTCACATTGATAAGTGAAAAATGGTTCCTAGACATTTTAGCATTTCATGGTCATACTTTTGTAAATCATTTATTGCATTTTAAAATGTAAAAGTGATGATGTGTTTTCCGTCACTTGTTCAACAATAATGATGTCTAGTCTTATTTTGTGTTGCATGATAAACTGTGAAAGTGATGTTGTGTTTCCATCACTTGTCAAAACAATAGTGTTTGGCCTTATGTTTGTAAATCATGTGTTGCAGTGATGATGAGCTTGCTATCACTTGTTGAAGCAACAATGATATGTTGGCCTTGTTTTCGTAGTTGAGGTATTCCATCCATCTTGATGTAAACTTGACCACCGAGTATGTGTTATAAACTCATGGCAAGTGTGGGATGCTTGATTCATTAGTTGGTCATGCAATTCAAGCATGTAAATTGCAAAACAATGTACTACAAGTTGCAGAGGCTGCAGGTGTCAGCTCATTGCTTAAGGCTTTGAAGAACAAAGGTGAGGGAGATGGAAGCGATGCCTTTCAGGACGCTTGTGATGTAGACAAGGTACAAAAAAGTTGTAGATTGTTTTTCATGCTTTTGGAGGACCAAAATCTCCCCATTGGGGAGGATTGATCTAGGTGGCTTCAGAGACACACACAGAACAAAGAGGACTCAGGGAAGCTCAAAAATCAAAGTGTTTGGATTCTACTCGAACTAGGACCAGAGCATATATTTCGTCATCTTGATCACAGCAGTGTGAATGGTTTGTCAATCCAAGTCTAGATGAAGGAGATAGAGGCAGTCAAAGTTGGGTCGACTTTTTGATGATTGGGTAGGTTAAGGAGGACACATTTTGTACAAAACCCAGCCACCGGATTCTGACCAACTCTGGTAGATTCTGGGTGAATTTTTTGCCTCCTTAGAAGCACTCCTTCGGCTTATTCTCGGATATTTTTAAAATATACATTATTTTTAAAAGTAAAAATAAAATGAAAAACAATATAGTTGGACAACGAGCCATGACCTCCTCCCTCCCCAACTGCATAGCCAATTATCATATGTTATTAATGGTAGGGTTAGGGACATTACTGCACTAACCTGCCTGCTCCAACCACAACTCAAATAAATTACAGATTAAAAAAACTTAAATGTGTTAAAAAAGGAGGGGTAGGGTTTGACCACCCGACCCCTCCTCAACCATTTTCCCATTTTAGCATTATGAAAAAAAAAAAATCTTGTTTACTCTATCGATGAAAGCTTGTATAAACCTAGTTTTCTCAGTGCATGGTGGAGCATGGATGAACCAAGAGTGGGCATGTTTTTAGAAATAGGAGAAGGCAGTGTATGCAATTCGAGGTAGCATTTCGCTATTGGGCCGAATTTTCACTTTGTCAGATTTTGACAAATTTGATTTGGTTTCAACACTTTTCGATGCCAAGAACACAATGGTGCCATCCATTTCTCCATCATAGTTCTACATTTTTTGGCCATTTTTCAGTATGCAGGTGGAACCATTACTGCTGCAGAAAATAGGGAGTGGTATCGTGATCCTTGAAATTTTCCTAAGGAGATAATTTTCTCCATGTTGTTATATAGTTAAGTTTATAGTCGTTTTTCATGGTTTTTTGCGGGGATCGCAATGGCGAGTTCAAATTCTCCTTTGGAGTTGCAGATTTCCAGTCCACCTATGGAACAGAATCTTTGAGGAAAATAGGGGGAATCTAAAAGATTCCTTGAGCCCCTAATTCTCAATTTCTCAGAATTCAAAATCTGGACAATTGATTTTTCACTATTCGACGCTACAAAACTGATGATGTGCTCAGATTTCTCATTTTCTCATTTTATTTTCCAACCACTTTTCTAAATGGAGTGTAGGTGTCGACATTCATGTGCGAGCAGCCATTTCCATGTGATTGATGCCATGAGATCGATAGCACGAACAGCTTTAGCAGCCTGACATCTGCTTCTTCAAATGGCCCTTGCTTGTGAGGTATATGTTGTGTTCATGTACTTCTTCTTTATGCATTGTGCTGCACAGATCCTTGTTGATGTTGATGAGGGATCTTGTTGATTACTTGCTTTCATGATTCTTGCTTGATGTGACACAGAATCGTCTATGTGATGTACCTGTTGTCATGATTCATCATCTTATGTTTTGAGATCCATTTGTTGTATGTTGATTGGATACTCATGTTGTCGTCATGCATGTTTGCATTGAAATCCCTTTTATGCCATGTTGGCGGGATGCTCATCAAGCATGAGTTTGTGTCATATTGATAGGAGTCTTTTGACTGAGATTTCTTGTAGTGGAACATCTCTTATAGCCACTCCTGCATGAGGGAATTTTCCTTGTATGATCATGACATCATCCCTTGTGTACATCATCATTATTGACAACACTTAATGTAGCAGCCTACGCCATCTTGACATCGGGGCCCGGAGATGTAGTCGCTCCTGGACAAACTCCGTTATCAATGGCTTATGCTTTTATGTTGCTGATGATTGTCATGTTCCTCTTCTTTACAGCATGCACATGTATTCAATTATGTTCTTTTAAAAATGAAATTTAACACATCACAAAAGTAAAAGGTCTTGGAAGGGTCCTTTGTCACACCTGAACCTGGATCATAGAGGCTCAAATGAAGGCTAGTTGATGTAAGTTCAAAGTATGGAAAAAACTTGTAAAAATGTATGAGAAGGTGAATGAACGGGGGAATTCTAGTGAGGAGAGTATCCAAGAATTTGAATTTCTTCATAAGATTATAACAAATTTCTTAAAATACTTGTATATTTTATTTTTCCATAGTTAAATTAAATTAGTATATGTTTTGGGGCAAGGCCTCTAAGGCTAGGCTTGCAAAATGAAGTGCCATGCAACATAGTGGCCAGAAAGGTCTACATTCCTTGATTTGTACTTTTTAAAGTATATTTAATATGTGAATGATATTTTTTTATTTCCTATAAAAAATTAAATGGTTGCATATTAAATAGTTTAACTAGTTTGTGTGCCATGTTTTAACTGTAGGACAAATATGGTTGTCATCCAACACACTTCGAAAAGGACATGTTACAAAACATAAAATAAGTCGAATTTGTTATCTAGATGGAGAATGAGGTATCAATAGTTGACTTTCAATGAGTTAGTTGGATATTGTTGTGTTTATATATCAATTTGCATTTCTTTTAACATTGAGTAGAGGAAAAATACCCATGTTTTCCATATTTAGCTAATGAAAAATGATGTACATTCTAATTGTAAATTTTGTTGGAAGGATATTAGAATATGATATGATAAATGACATCCTACTAGGGTAATATATCAGCAGAATGTTTCCGACCATATCGATCAAATCATTAGAAAAAAAATGAGTTCTAAAATGGGCCTCCTGAGGAAAATTATCAAATAATAGTGGAAATAATAAAATAAGATTAGATTACCTCATCAAATCTTGGAGTGAAAAAAGAAAAAATTGTTTTTTAAACTTATATTTAAACTTATAACCCTACAATTTTATTCAATTTTCAAGTAGGAGCAGTGGTTGGATGCGGAATTTAATTTCACATCCAAGGAGAACCCATGTTGAATACTTTCAATGGATCCTACTACACAAAAAATGAGAAGTGCATGAAAATATGTGATTGCAATCACATTTTTCATGCATTTCTCATTTTTCTTATATTGGGCTTCATGGAAAGTAATCAGCATGGGTACTCCTTAGATGCGAAATTAAATTCCACATCTAACAAGTACTCTAACACAAAATTTGAGTAAAACTGTATGGATATAAGTTGAAAAAAGTGTTTTTTCATTTCTTTTTTCATTTTACCTTTTAACTCCAAAAATGGTGAATCATCCCCCGTGGTTGACATCATCATCTTCAATTCTATTGGTTGTTATAAATTTGATTTTGGTGATACATTTTTGTTTTGAGGCCCATTTTTTACCTAAAAAATTCTCTAATGACCTTGCATTAAATAATTTGGGTCCTTGAATTATTTAACCTTCCAACTCTTCATTCTTCTTCATTTGGGGTTCCATATGGGTACTAATTCATACCATGGCCTTATGCAAGCCTTCCACTTGACTAGTTAGGTGTCTCATCTCCTTTATTATCTCATGCATGTTGTCACTATAACACACTCTAGGAGGAGGATAGCTAGCCATGACATGATTGTATCTGGGAATTTTCAAAATCCAAGACTCCAGGTATTGCCAGAATTAAGACTACCACCACAGAAGAGAAAGAAAACAACAAGAAGATTGGAGGGACAATGCCTTTTCAAGTATTTTACAATACCAATCAACTCAAAAATCACTTTAAAATAAAAATAGGAACAAAAAACTAAAATTACAAACTTATCCATATTTTCAACAGGGAAAATGCATGCATTACCATCCATAGGTGACCTATAATTTTTCCTCTCTCCCCACATAGATGTTTAATTTTATGGATCAAAATTGACAACCATATAATTTATTTCATTTTTTAACATATAGTCAAGCATATTCATCAATAGCCATTAACCAATACAGTATTAATAGTGTTAATTTTCTTAGGGCTAGAAGTCTTTGTTGTAGAAAATTGCATTTTAAAACATTTTGAACATTTTTACATTGCATTCACCCCATATCATCATAAGAAATTATGTATATAGAACATTAGAAATAACAATGCAGCAGAATAGTCAAAGGTATATCATGATATCTCTTTCATAGGTCTGTCATGATGTCTTTCTCATAGGGCTCATCATATCTCCTTCATATATCTATCATAATATTATCTCATATTACAGATAAGAAGGCCCAAAAAGGTCGATGTCATGCCCAAGAACTAAGACCCATTAGGGAATTGTTACCCCACACGACTGAGGCCCATTAGGGTGTTGTTGCACCACAAGACTAAGGGCCATTATGGTATTGTTACACCACAAGAATGAAGTACAATTTCACATAACCATTGTATGGAATGATCATTATATCGCTTTCAATTAATTACAGGTCATGGTGTGCATTTATTTGAGGCGCACAAACCTTGCCTTTTACCCTATGAAATCCATGCAATTTGGAGTATTCTTGAACAACATAAATATACATGTTAAAAATTAAAAATATTTAATTTTATTAATTTTCGTTATGAAAAAAAAATACTCAAATTTGAATCATTCAATTTGGCCTTGAAATGAAGGTCAGGTCTGCATTTTTGTGAAGCAGGCCAAAATTGTCTTGCTTCACTAAAATGCATGCCTAGGCTTCATTTCTTGGCCAATATTATTAATTCAAAATGTATATTATTTATTAATTTTACTCACTAATTTTCTTCCAGTAAGTTTTTATTACTCACAAACTGTTCACAAAATAGGCCTAACGACTTCTGTATTCTCTGTATTTCCATCTGTTGACCATTTGCTAACCTTCTTGCATGGTATCCTTTTGTGTAGTGCTAATATGCACAAATCCAAAAAATTGTAGCCAAAAATCCTACTCCATCATTACGTTCACATATGACTACTTTTCTTCATCTACTTGACATCCCATGCCATTCAGTATCATCTTCTATTTTTAGTTTTTATTTTTAGTAAGTCTATTCTTAGCAGTGGATGCCACCTAGGATGATGTGTAGTCATGATTGGGCACTAATTCGATGATCTGTAGTAGTGATTGGGCACTAAATAGGTAGTGACATGGTGATTCCCTCGCCATTATTTTTCATTAAATTATCCCCAATGTCCCTAATTACTAATGTGCATTTTCTCTCTTACTTAGGGAAGCCACCTTATCAGTAACCTTATCCATTCACCTGCCAACCTTTTTTTCAATGGTAATTAGTGAAATGGTAACTATGAAAGATTTATCTAAGAAAGACCCAAAGTTGAATCACAACAACTTCCACTATTCACCTCAATATCAATATATTCAAATTTTCTTATTGCTTTGGGCTTATAGGAATTACTCATCATGATTTTCAACATGTTCAAAATTTTTCCACCCAAGCTAACATGTCTCTAGAGAAAAGAACCTAGGTTGAGGAGAGAATTAAACCCATTGGTTATAATTTGAGCTATTTTCATTTGACCCATTCACTTACCGACCTTATCCTTTGAATTTCAATCATATTTATGAAGGTTTTTTCCTATTTATGAGTTACAAGTTGCACGAGGGACTCTACACTTCAATTCTAACTTATTTTTTACTCCATCTATATTTAGTTAACCCTATTTTTGACTCTAACTCTATTTTATATTTTCTCGCCTTATTTTAAGGCTAATAGTTAATAAAGAAAAGTTATTTTCTATTTTCTAGTGTGCATACACTATGGAATCTTGACATTTGTTGAAAATTGTAGCAATAAATTCTCAATTTGCTTTTGCCTTGATTAAATTGAGAAAATTTGAATTTCCACATCAACAAACAACTTGGATGATGTTAACTTTTGTGATATGGCTTGTTTCACCTAGTTTACTCAATAAATTTGAGTTGGAGGTGTTAGAGTTTAGTTTTGCACATGTAATTGCTAATTTGTAGCAATCAAGGTCAGTGATCTTAGGTTATTTTCAGTTAAACTAGTTCCAACTTTTGTAGGAACTAGTGGAAGGTCAATTAAGTAGTGGGACTTCAATAAAACTCAATGATCATCCATATCACTAATCAAATAGCCTAAAATTGCTAGTGCATGTAGAGAATTTAAGTTACGTAGTTGAGGTGGAGATTCCAAGGTAGTGTAACATGAGTTATAGACTAGTCTTAAGTGTACATGTGTTGCATGATGTCAAAAGATCAACCTAAAGGAATTGTGCAATTCAATTAAGGGAATTTACTAAATAATAGGGGCTAATTCCTCAAGTAACAGTTCAAGGAAATAGGAGCTCAAGCCGAGGGAAAATATGACCAATTCTGGGTAAGGGGCCTTCAGTGAGCAAAGAGGTAGCTTTTTCACTTGCAGGGTGAGATCAGTTGAGAAAAGAAATTATAATACATTTGTATTCATTTGATTAATACAAGAGGAATTATGGCTTTAAGCATATTTCTTTCCCTATATAAGATAATGATTGCATGTGTGTTATTTCTTCCTACATGTCTGAAATTTTTGTTCTAAATTGTGAATTAATGTCCGTAAAGCAGTAGTGTAGATCTGTGTATTTTTGTTTTGATTAAAAATTCATGAGCGGTTATTAATCTACAACCTAATTTCTACATGGTATCAAATCTTGATTCACATTAGAGCAGCAAATTCAAAGTTGTTTCTCATAGGTTCAAATTTGAAGATCGATGTAGCAGGATTTCTTCAAAGTTGAGAAGATGGTGGTAGGATATTCCGACACATAGGAATAGTTAAGTATAACTTGGTCTAGTATAGAGTTAGGTAAAGTGTGTTTCTTTACTATGTACATTTGTAACTTACAATCCGACGGTCACGATATGTAGTGATCCGAC